>JASAMX010009206.1:0-14282 GCA_030248175.1 Microlaimidae sp. YZB2_3 | reverse complement strand
GAAAGGGCAATTACGGGAACGGTTTAATAAAAGATACGTGTTCGGTTGATAATATTAAAACTGTTAAAAAGTATATCTCGCAACGGACTGATTATAAGCATATGTCATTGCGCAGCTCAAACTATAGTTTATTAGGATATTTTTTAATTTGATTTAAAAAAGTGGTAGACTAGCCTTGAAAAATGCTCTAAGAATAGAGCACAAAAAGAGGCGATTTTTTCCCGGGCGTATGTTTAGACAGAAAAGATGTGGAGTAGTCTGAGATAGACATTATGTGGACTATACGAAATTTGCATTTGGTTTGGACAGCTGCGCACTAAATAAAAATGTCTACCATATGATAATGATTCGTTTATACATTGAACTAATCACACAGCACTATTGCCTTTTTTTAGTCTGATGAAAAGTCAATTGAAAAAAATCATACTCACAGCAATCTTTGACCAGCGCGAAATCGCATTTTTTAAAATTTATAGTTGTTTCTTACACATACAAATATAACCTTTTAATTGAAAAAGTGGCGATTTCGCGTTTGTCAAAGATTGCTGTGAGTATGATTTTTTCAATTTATATTTCACATACTAAAAAAATGCAACAGTGATGTGTGATTAGTTCAATCTATAAACAAATCATTATCATAAGGTAGAAATTTTTATTCAGTGGGAAGCTGCCCAACCCAAACCAAATTTCCTATAGTCCACAATAATGTCCATCTCAGACTAGTCCACATCTTTTCTGTCTAAACATACGCCCGGGAAAAAATCGCCCCTTTTTTCTGCTCTATTCTTAGAGCATTTTTCAAGGCTAGTATATACCTTTTTAAAATAAAGCAATTCTACCTGACGAATATGTTTCTAACTGGTAATACTAGAATAACAAAAAACATCAAATGCAGAACTACGGATAATTTAAAATAGCGGTATTTAACCGTTAAAATTTTTGTGAATACATTTTTTCTCAGCGTGACACGAACCACAGACTGGAATTAATGAAAAACCAAACACAATTCAATTTAGCATACTAAACTTTCAAAATAACTCTTTAAAAATGTTTTGGGTTTTGTTTTAAAGTTAATGTTTTTATAAATTTTGTTTGTTTACAAAACATTTTTTTCTAAAAATTTTACTGTAAAAGAACTGACGATATACACCAACAAAAACCCCATTAGTTTCCAAGCTTCACACACACTCATTAACTATTCCAAAATACAGCACTATTAGCGAGCTAACTATACACTAAATACAGTACACGAAATTCTTAATAAATACAATGTTTGTGTTGCTTTTTAAAAATAATCCACTCCACTCCTAATATTATTTTTTTAGATATAAATTCCTGATTTGACTTGTTCATTTAAAACTGGCGCGATCAATAAACGAAGTTGCAAGAGTCATAAGCTTAATTTTCATTGTACATTTATATAAATTTTAATCATATTCATTTTATCGGAAATTTTGAAGTTTTTTTATGGATTATAAAACCTTTTTGTTCTATTTTTCTAACCAAAAATTATGTTCTGTTTTTTGAAAATTAGAAGGAGTGAATTAAAAATTCACTCTTGTTTTCACTTAAATCAGCGGAAAAGTTTAAAAATGTTTGTTAGAAAAATTATTTAGTATGTTTATAATACCACAAAAAAATCAATCCCACAAACTCCATCTGACTCAGTGATTTCATCAAAAAAAGGCCGCGCACAGGAATTTGTTGTATAAAAGATGAAACACCTGAATTTTTTCTATAGCTTTGTTAAACCAGGTATGGGTCACTAAACCAATTTAACCACTCAAAACGCTATATAACAGAAAAAAATATGTTGGGTTCTTGTTTTAATGCACTTATCAAAAGCTGATTAATAATTCCTCATGCAAAATGTAATAAATTTTCACGTATATTACAAACTTGACGATTTAATTTTTGTTAAATTATCGCAAAACCTTTTATAACAACGATAGAAATCCATAATGATATATAAAATATATTGATGCCAAAATCTTACTCGAGAATTTTTTATATCTAAACACCAAACGAAACGAATATTATTTTTTTGTTACATATTTTTATATTACAAACTTGACGATTTAATTTTTGTTAAATTATCGCAAAACCTTTTATTACAAACTTGACGATTTAATTTTTGTTAAATTATCGCAAAACCTTTTATAACAACGATAGAAATCAATAATGATATATAAAATATATTGATGCCAAAATCTTACTCGAGAATTTTTTATATCTAAACACCAAACGAAACGAATATTATTTTTTGTTTTTAGTTATACTTAATTTTTTAACAACACAATAAATAATTTCGAAATCAAAAAAATCAACACAAATTGGCAATAAATACACACACAATATAGCCTGCTAATATTCAATAACAAAGTTATGTAACATAATAAGAATCGATTGGATTAATGTGAGAATATAATCATAAATTCTACACGATCTATATCTTTTAAGCCACGGAAAATTTTTACAAATTTACAGCTAAAATAATATAGTAATAACAAAAAACGCAATAAAATAAATCAAAATTATAATTAAAAACATAAAAAAATAATAATAATATAAATTTTTGAAAGTATAAAAAATACAAAACACTTGGAATTAGAATATAAAATTAACTAAGTACTAATTTTGCATTGTAGTTTTAATTGAAAACGTGCCGTTGATATATAAAAAAAATAAGACCGCAGGACGTGGTCAAAAATTTCAGAGCATCCTTTAAAAACTATATTTTCTGGTACCGGGCCCTCAAATTTTTAAAGGGCGTTGTACTCCGTATTCCGATAACTTGAATGAAGTGTCGACAATTTCCAAATTCGTAGGGGGTTAGAACAATACATGGGCACGGGGGTGTTGGAGGGGTTAACCCCCCAAACTCTGAGATGAGAGGTTTAATCCCCCCCACTCAGAAGTGGGAGGAAAAAAAGGTTAAAGCCCTCCCTAATTTTGGAAAAAAGAAGAAAAAAATTGTCTTTTGAGACAAGAAAAAAAAATGACTTCTGTCCCCAAACTAAGTTTTGAGGTCAAAATGAATGTTTTAAGCAATAAAAAGTTAAAAAATGCAATAAAAAGGGCTTTTTGACCTAAGATTAGCGTTTTTTACGTAATTTTCCTTCCAAATCGAAAAATATAGGATAAGGTTACACCAGAAAAAAACGATATGGGTATTTTGTGTTTCTCCCGATTTTAACCCCCCCCCCCACTCCGACCAACTTGGCACATGCATGGTTAAAACCTTTTTTGCCTACCCGGATTGTCTCCCATAATCCCTAATTTAGATTTTCATTTTTTTACCCAAATATTTTTAATTAACATTAAAATAAAAATGAAAAAAAAACACCCTATAATACTGCTATTAAAAATTTTAGAATATACTTATTATCCAGTTAGAAAAAAACTTATGTTTTATAGACTAAATCAAAATACCTACAAAAAGTAATCTTATCTGCCCAAACTGAAAACTTAAACAATATAATGTAACAATATTTTACAGATATTTTTTATATCAGAAATTTTAACAGAAGAATACCTACACCAAACACACTAAAGTTTTAAAACCTTAATTCATATAAATATTAATTTAGTAGCGTTTGTGAAGACAAGAAACACCACAAAAGCATTAAAAACTAATAACAGTCCGCTACAAAACTGATATAATAAATAAGTAGTAACTTTTAAACTGTTTTAATCTATCATTATACTATTATCTTTTGGCGCCTTCTTAAATTACCCGACCGAAAATTAGTTTTAGAATGGACATAAAGTCTGGTTTAATTTTAGTTCATCCATTTCCTGCAATTCGGAGCTCCACAAAGGCACGGTATTTTGCTAGAATCATCCTCGAAATCAAACTGGTAATCGTAGGTTAGCTAAACAATATACAAAAATTCTCAATAAAACTTTGTACTAATCGCTTTATGTAAAACAAGTTTATATTAATTTGTTTAGATTTGTCATATAAAACCACAGGATTACTTTTTTTATTTTAAGTACTTTTTGATTATTGCTTTCATTCAACACATTTTTGACGTTTTTAAGATTTTACTTTGAGCGATTAAATTTCTAAGCGTTACATTACTATGAGCGCAAATAATGATAGGTTTAACCGAGAAGCCGCATATCGTCGCTGCTATGACAAAAGGGCGTAATCCATTTTTGGCGAAATGGAGTTATGACTGCTTAAAAATTTAGTCAACGCTTCTAAAACATATTAATACTAAAGCGTCTTTTTTTTAATTATTGGTTACAGGAAAAATTGGAAAAATTACAATTTTAAGCTAGCTCCAAAAATTACATGCAGGAAAAGTCAAAATATTGATAGCTCAATAATGAAAAAAACTTTTCTTTACCAAAATATTACGCGCTGTAAAAAAATATTGCTCGTTTTTTGTTTTTACATATTTTTGCACTACTTTAATGACTATTTCCAGAGTAATGCCATAGATGATTTTTTTATTTTTTTGTAAACTAAACTTTTTTTTAAACGTAATATAATTAACAAAAATAGTCCTAAGATCCAGATAAAATTTTTAAAACATATTTCAAGTTTAAATAAACTTGAAAACATTCTATGGGCCAAGCTCTAAATCTCGGGATCTCCTTCTTTCTTAAAATGTTGAAGCTCCGAAACATAAAATTTGAAGTTAAGAACGTCACTAATTAGTTTATATTACACTCTAATTTTGAGTTTTAATATTTTTCGAAATAACTTACGTTTAAGCTTAACTTACCATTCAAATTCATCCAAAATCCTTCCAAAATAAATATATTTTTGTAAAAAACTTTAGGACACAAATACTAATTTTTTATAAATTGTAAATTTTGTGCTCTGTTTTTAAGGGGTTTACCGTATCCAGAGTGAAATTAATTTGACGAATATTTTTTTAATAATTATCTAATAGATTTTGTTATTAATACATTGAAAGTTTAAGTTAATGTTTTTTTAAGGTTTTTGATGTAAAACAAGTTTATATTGATTTGATGTTGAGTTAATTTTTCCATGATTAAACAATTAATGAGAAAACACAATGAAAAATTAGATCTGGGGTCGCATTCTGAAGAAACCCTTATATTTACCCCGATAAATCCATTTCAATCAAAATAAAAAAAATAAATATATATTGTAAATAAATAAACCTGCCGCATATGGGACAGAAAATGATTGCAATAAATTTTTTTTAAAATTTTTTTTCTCGCGCCGCCAAACCACCTCGCGAAAAATAAAAAAATTTAATCAATGCGCGTATTTTATTTTTTATTAAATTAATCCTACGGGAGAAAATATTTAAACACCTCTCGAGTTGGATAAATTTTTATTCTTAAAACAATGAAAAAAAATTTAAACCGACTTTTACCTTGGTAAAATTGATTTTCCACTCGCATTCTTAAGCACGTAAAAAAAGTTACCCTGGGGTAACTTTTAACCGCGCATCAGAATGCGCGCCCTGACGTTACACATCTATTGATGTATGCGTTGTAGCATAACTGTATTATTTTCCTATAATATGCGTAAACGTATATGCATTTTTCAGACTTCATGGGTGGCGCGGGAGCGCCACGGGGCGATTTAGCCCGCGGCGCCGCGCCAATTATAACTAGAAAACGTGTGTAAATTTTGAGATTTATGTTCATCTCCTCCTCTTCTTCTTCTTCTTATTATTATTATTATTCTAACGCTCAATTCTTAAAATCGATATTCCTCCTTCGTTACTGATTGATCAAAAATAAACATGGGCTCATTGGAAAGAAGAAAAAATTACGCAACTTTCTTAGGAGCCACTTTTTTCCATTTAGGTCCTTGTTACCAATTTATTGATCAAAATAATAAATTGAAAAATAGCCAAATAAAAACTTCTAACCGCACAATAACAGCCTTTTGGCAACAATAAGGATTGTACAGAGCAGACAGCGGACAGCTCCTTATAGAACTGCACAATAACAGCAGACGGCTGTGCTTGGTTGCTATTGGTGTCGGAAACCGCGCAGCGCCATCTACTTGAACCGCCCAGAAAACGGCGAAAACAATAAAATATTTTTTGTTAATTCTTGTTTTATTGATGAAAAAATTAATTTAAAGTTTTATTTCAAAAAAAAAAAATTGCAATTATCGGTGGCACGAGAAGCCACGCGGCAGTTTATGCCCACAGCACCACGCCAATTATAATTAACCAACTATAATTGGTTGGGAAAATTTTGTAATCATGTTCATCTTCTTCTAGTTATTTTTATAACTATTATTCTAACGCTCATCTCTTAAAATCAATATTCTTTTATCGTTCATGTGGCGATTTAACCCCGAGGCATCGCACCAACTGTAATCAAAGAATGTGGATAACATAAAATTCGTAATTCATGTTGATCTTCTTCTTCTGCTAATTGTTTATTTTAAAAAAAAATGCAATCATTAGCGGGTGCGGGTGCGCCACACAGCGATGTGGCCCCACGACACTGCACAAACTATAATTAAAGAACTGGGTAAGTTTTGTAATTCATGATCATCTTCTTCTTCTCATTATTTTTATTTTTATTTCAAAAATATAATTGCAATCCTTGCTGGTACGGCGATTTAGCCCACTCCACCGCTCCAACTATAATTAGAGAACGTACGTAATTATTTTAATAAATTTTCAGCTTCTTCTTTTTATTTCAAAAATATAATTAAATTATCAGTGGCATGGGAGCGCCACACGGCAATTAAGCCCCATGGCACCGCGCCAACTATAATTAGAGAACTTGGATAAATTTTCTAATTAATGTCCTTGTTTTCCTTATGATTAATAGATTTTTTTCAAATGCTCATATCTTAAAAGCTATATTCCTTCGTTGTTACTGATTTATCAGAAATAAACATGAGCTCTTTGGAAAGGGTAAAAAATCGCGCAATAATTTTTTAGGAGCCACTTTTTTTAGTGTTCAAATTTAAAATTTAAATTGTTGACAACATAATTTTAAATTCGTATTAATAATCGAGCACTACTAGATATTTATATTCTTAAAGTTTTTCACATTGTAATGTTCACGAAAAATACGTTTTCTATTCATAATATTAAAACTGTTAAAACATTATATCTCGGCAACGGATTGATTATAAACATTTTGTCATTGAGCAGCTAATTCTATAGTATATAAGGTTATTTCTTTAATTTGATTTTAAAAAGTCGTAGACTAGCCCTAAAAATTGACCTAAAAATAGAACAGGAAAAAGAAGCGATTTCTCCCTGGGCGTGTGTTTAGACAGAAAAGATGTGGACTAGTCTGAGATGGACATTATATGCACCATAAGAAATTTGTAATTTGGCCAGCTGCCCACTGAATAAAAATTTCTAGCATAATAATAAATTATTTTTTTAATTTATACGTTGAACTAAACACATAGCACTGTTTCATTTTTTTAATCTGATGAAATGACAATTGAAAAAATTATACTATAAATTATACAAGCGCGAAATCGCCTTTCTTACGTATACATATATAACCGTCTAATTGAAAAAGTGGCGAATTATATTTCGCGCTTGTCAAAAATTGTCTGTGAGTATAATTTTTTAATTGTCATTTCATCAGATTAAAAAAATGCAACAGTTCTGCGTAATTAGTTCATTGTATAAATAAATTATTATCATATGGTAGAAATTTTTATTCAGTGGGCAGCTGGCCAAATCAAATACAAATTTTTTATGGTGCAAATAATGTCCATCTCAGACTAGTCCACATCTTTTCTGTCTAAACACACGCCCAGGGATAAATCGCTTCTTATTCCTGCTCTATTTTTAGAGCATTTTTCAGGGCTAGTTATAATATTTAAAAAAACCAGATTGTTTACATTTGCGGTCCAAAGATTTATGAATTTGTAAAAATAAATAAGAAAGGCGCAACTGCCAATAAGTTTTATTTAGGCGAAAAACGTGCAATATCTTATTACAGCGTGATATTTTGGTAAAAATAAGTTATTGAGTTAATAATCTGTAAAAAACGCCAGTTTAATGCCATCTAAATGATATATCAGCCTTTTTAAAAGTCAGTTCTTAACAAAAACGTCGGCACTTTAAAATAAACATTTTGCTAAAGTAAAAACTGCCATTTTGCGAACATAAAATTTTAAGAATATGTGGCCGAAATTAAGGCTGGTCAAATTTAAGTCAGTTACTTTATAATTAATTACAAACTATAGATAGGTACTTTCCAAAATACATTGATATACAAAAAAAACTATATTATTTAGCATATCCTTTAAAATTATCTTTCATTTATACCAGCAATTTAATTTTTTTGAACAAACGGTATTGACATATTTACATTAATTTAATTGCCATATTGACACTTATTAGTAGGTCCGACGTTTATTCGCTTATAAATTAATCACTCATGAATTTTTACTTTTAAATTTTATTAAAATTTACACGCTAAAACTTTAAAGACGATATTACAATTTATTATATATGTAATATTCAACGCCAAAGGCCTATTTTAGTTTGGTGTTTCTTCTACTTTTTAGCCTAATAAAAAAAAATCACAAAGCAATAATTAAATAAATTTTAATGGTAAAATTTCATATCAAAAATAAGATATTATATTATTAAACCCAGAGGCTGTCTGGGATTTAATTAAAAAAAGAAATATATTTTGTCACAAAATCCATAAATTTATGGAGTTTGTAACAAAATATATTTCTTTTTTTATTTTATTTTGAAATTTAATTATTTTTTGGTTACTAAACAAACAATTCATGACTTTAAAAAATTATTGGAAGGTCTATTTTTATTGGTTTTAAATGAATTAAATATTACTTTTAATCTAAATTAATTCCTAAAAATTGTTTATTGCCTGTAATAAGGTAAATTAATTAATTAAATTTTTATTAACTTTAAACTTGTAAATTATAAAATTTGAATTCTATTAATTTTGATCTGCAATATTACGATTAAATCTTAATTAGAATTTTATTTTAATAATTTCCAAATAAAATTAATAGATTATAGGCAAATAAATACTAAAGATAAATTCTATCAGGGTGAAAATAGATGAGTGGTAAGGTAACCACTCGTTTTTTGAAAAAATATCACGTGCAGAGAAACACATGACGCAACTAAATAATAATTGGTTACATAACCGCTGAAAACTTTTTTTTTAATTTTTCCCGCTCGCAAGTTTATTGTTTATTTCTTCCTGGCGGAGAGCGGTTACGCCCTTAATTTCAGCTTGGAAGACTTTAGCTTTAGTTGACAGCAATATTTGCAGTATTGAATCGACTAGAATAACAAAGATTCAAAACTGTATTTTAATAATTTATCAAATTACATAATTTTTAACCTAAATGCGATTTTTTAAGGGCTAAAATTGGTTAATTTTTGTATATTTTATGAAAAGGTGGAATTAAAAAAAAATCTGCGTTCAAAAAACCATAATTAAAAAAATAAGTTTATCAACATAATTTAAAATCTAAAAAGTGTTTTACTCCACTGAAAATGACTACCAGCGTCTTTATCTGTATTGTTTTTTGTTGTGCAGCCAGGCTCGCAGTGCAAAAATAATCGTAGAAAGCAGTATTGAGTGCTAAAAAAAAGTCGCAGTCCTCACTGCAAGAAAACTAAAACTGTGTTAAAATTCGCAGCACGGGAAAACTATAAGAAAATGGCGGATAAAGTCGCACAAAGTATGCAAGTGCATCGTTTCTATCAAAACTTTGTTGAAAAATTTAGTTTACAGTCGTACATTTTTTTGTGTTATATGTATATTCTTGCTAGAAGTCAAGGGCGTCACTGCTGCTCAATACTAAAATTAGCATTATTCACTGTTTCGCTTCTTTGTCTCATAAACTTATATACGCCAAGATGCCAAACGCGATAATAGTTAGAAGTCAAAAAATATTGTGTATTTATTACCATTAAAAACACGTTGTTTTTAAACGAAAAAAAAAGTTTTATCGTTTTGCAAATGACACTTGAAAAAAAAATGGTTTGCAAGAAGTGCTTTCACTTTGTAATCGAGATTTTGTATTTCTGTCTGCAAAAAGCGGCATATTTACAAAAATGCGGTTATTAAAAATTTAAAATGATATCATTATCTTTTTCATAACAGTTTAAAAGAAATAAAATAGATTACGTTTTTGAACTTTATGTGGTTTGATGAGTTGCAATTATGCTGAGAAAACTGCTGAAGCTCGTCATGTTGATTATTTCTCTGGAAAATAAATTAAACATTTTTATATTTTAATTTTATTGGTTTTTACGAGCCTTGGTCTTGTCACAGGAATATATACTTAGTCAAACAAACCGCTTCATTTCTGAAAAACTACAAAAATTACGCGTTGTTTGACGAAGGCAGTCTTGTTTTTAGGTTTTAATAAGTTTATTTATATATTTATTATAATTATATCATAAAATGATAGCGTAAATTACAAGCAACTATTTAGTGTACTTCGCGTGATCACAATACTTTATACAAAAAAATTAAATTTGATAAAAATTGTTGTATTTTGGTATTTTGGCAGTTAAACCTTGCAAAGGATCATCTTTTTATTTTGTTATAAAATGTTTTTTATCCAATTATTTCAACCATATGGTTTAGGAATTGAAGTCTCATTGATTCTTTCTAGCGTGATTTATCAGATCTCATTAGATCTTGTTTTGGAAAATTGTATTCTGTACTGTGTCCAATTATCACTTTTCCGATCTTTTATAATTCAAATCTAATGTTAAATTGAAAAAACATGGCCAAAGATGAATATTGTTATGCAATAGATATAGAAACTCACCAATATAGTCGGACGATTAAACATCACCGTGGGACGGGGGTTTCACTGTGGTAACGGCAAAAAAGGCGATCACGGGAAAGGGTTAATTATAATTATAATTATTAAAACGTCGCGGCAAGTTTTTTCACCCTGTGGATGTCTCACGCACAGAGTTAATATTCTTAATTTCAATATTCTAATCAAAATTATTAAAATATTTTTATCAATATATCGATAACAAGACCTAAATGAAAAAATGGCTTTTAAGAAAGTTGCTCAATTTCCTGACCTTTTCAATGTTTATTTTTAATCCATAAGTAACGAAGAAAAATATTGATTTTAAGATATAAGAATAATAATCATAATTACATAATTGAATACCTAATTCGTTACAAATAACTTGTACATAAAATTTTTTGCAAATAATAGCAAAATTATTTCCCGCTTTATCAACTGGTGTAACTAGTGATCGACCGGGGCAGAATTTTTGCTGATGCCGGGGCAGGGGCCGGGGTAGAGAAATTTGGATTTGCCGGGGCCCGGGCCGGGGCCGGGGTAGAAAATTTTACCAAGTTTTTTCACCCTGTAGATGTCTCACGCCCAGAGTTAATATTCTTGATTTCAATATTTTAATCAAAATTATTAAAATATTTGTATCAATATATCGATAACAAGACCTAAATGAAAAAATGGCTTTTAAAAAAGTTGCTCAATTTCCTGACTTTTGCAATGTTTATTTTTAATCCATAAGTAACGAAGAAAAATATTGATTTTAAGATATAAGAATAATAATCATAATAATAATAATAAAAAAAACGAAAAAAAATTACTATAACAGAAAATTTACTCACGGTGCCGCAGGTCTGATGGGTCATTTTAAGGATTTTGTTAAAGCCTTTGAACCACTTTCCAGGTAAAATATGTTTTCGTGTGTGTGATGGCGACCATAACCGATTCACATTTTGTTTATATGTTTTAATGGTTTATCGAGTCCAGAATAAACACTTTGACTTTGATTACGATTATGACCAAAATCTTTTTAGTCCTACTTTTTATTAACGAAAGGGTGTTGACACGATAGTAGAAATGTTATATAAAAAAAACAACAGCCCACGTATTTTTCTATGATAATGAAAAATAATATTCGTGAGTTGCTACACTAATTTCAAAACCGGCTTTATTATGTTTAGAAATAAAAATTAAATTAAGTTTATTAGATTTTGCTTCAATTTATAAAATATTTGTAGATACGTGTAAATTTAAAAAAAGAAAAATTAATTTTTAATTTACACGTATCTACAAATATTTTATAAATTAAATCAGAATTTAATAAGCTTAATTTAAAAATGAATTAAGCTTATTAAATTCTGAAACAATTCATAAAATATTTGTAGATACGTGTAAATTTAAAAAAAACATAATTGATTCTTGTGATTCTTTTTTATATATTTATTTTTTTACTGAAGACGGATAAATAAATAAAGACGCTAGCTTAAAATTAGTTAATCAAAAAATTTACTGATAATCATCATACTTCGGAGAAAAAACAAATTGGGCAGCGAAATCTCATGTTTTCCTTAATTTGGTAATTTTCTCAAAAATGTTAAACGAATCGGTTTATTTTTTATAAAATTATTTCAGGTAAGTTTTTTTTATTTACCACCACCAAATTGGGCAGCGAAATCTCATGTTTTTCTTAATTTGGTAATTTTCTCAAAAATGTTAAACGAATCGGTTTATTTTTTATAAAATTATTTCAGGTAAGTTTTTTTATTTCCTTCCAAACACCGTTCCATTTTTAATTTAATAAGAGCGAAATATGTTTTTAGCTAATTAAAAAAAATAACATATATAGACTGAATTAAGTACACTATGATAACAAATTGTTGTAAAAACAAAAATTTTTATAAAAATATCTTTAAAGTTTTATAGTTTATTTTTAAACTTTTAGCTTTAATAATAACATATTTTCAGTTTAACATGGCAGGAAGGGACCTTCGTAGTGTTTATGGTAAAGCAGCTGTAGATTTTTTGTTATAAGTTTAACTATCAGGGACTTTTAGTCAGGATAATAATTTGATTACTACATTTGATAAATTAGTACCTGAGGAAACGGGTTTAAAAAACATAACATTTTCGAAAGAAACAGTATTAAAGGCTTTGTTGAAGCAAAAAAATAAAACTAGCGAAACGCCTGATGGAGTTCCTCCAATTCTTTTCAGAAAATTAGCATATTCAATAGCTGAGCCACTTGTATCAGTGTTTGAAGTTTCATTTCGTACCCATTTTTTACCTTATGACTGGCTTACAGCATTAGTAATTCCTATATTTAAAAAGGGGTGTGCAAGTGATCCATTTAATTATCGACCGATCTCATTAACTTGCATTGCGTGCAAAGTAATGGAAACGGTGATATATGACCAGATCTTTAATTACTTAAAATTACTTAAACTTATCAGTCCCGATCAACACGGATTTCTTAAAAGTCGGTCAACGTGTTCTCAACTAATGGAATCTCTGCTTGATTGGAGTAAAGCTCTAGAAATTAATAAAATTATAGATGTAGTTTATGTTGATTTTAAAAAAGCCTTTGATTCTGTTTGTCATAACAAATTAATATACAAACTAGCAGCTTATGGTATATCAGGTGATTTATTAAAATGGATCTCTTCATTTTTACATGAGCGTAGGCAAAAAGTCGTTATAGGTAATTCATATTCATCATTCAGCAAAGTAGTTTTCCATTACTTTTCTTACTTTATATTAACGATCTTCCAAAACAATTATCAAATGTTACCTGCAAACTCTTTGCTGATGATGTGAAGCTCTATCAAATTAGGCAAAAAAACCAAAACAATACTGATCTACAGATAGCAATAGATAATCTTATTAATTGGGCACAAAAGTGGCAACTAGAAATTGCATTTGAAAAATGTTCCGTTATGCATATTGGATATGAAAACTCAAAATTAGCACTAACAATTAACAACATTCCATTAAAGGTAAATATAAAAGCTCAAGATTTAGGTGTTCTAGTGTCAAATGACTTAAAATTCTCGAGCCATTGTAATAAAATTGCAAGTAATGCCTATAAAATGGCGAATATAATTTTTAGAAGCTTTCAAACATCGAATAGAAACGCTCTTTTGACTGCATACAAGGCTTATGTGCGGCCAATCCTGGAGTACTGTCCCCAAGTTTGGTCAGTTTGGTCACCATACCTTTGTAAAGACATAGATACTTTAGAAAATGTTCAACGTTATTATACAAGAAAATTGCACATTAGATGTGGCTTTTCTCCTGAAGACAGTTATTTGACACGCCTAAAATTATATAACTTAAAAATCATTAGTAGAAAGACGATATTAAGTTTGATTTAAATGTATGTTTCGCATTATAAAAAAATTAACAGACCTTAAATTTGATGATTTTTTTTCACTGGGTCTGTTACACTGGTAAAAACGATCACAATCTTAAACTAAAAGTTCTTCAATCAAAAAAATATAAAGTTTTATTCATACAGCTTCCGTGTTACTAAATAATTGGA
>JASAMX010009204.1:0-17627 GCA_030248175.1 Microlaimidae sp. YZB2_3 | reverse complement strand
AAGCAAGTTGCTCATTATCAACGTAACGCCACGAAGTAGGCGGCTACAAGAATATTTTTTTGAATAAAAACCACAAAAACAATCAAAAAATTAAATAAAACAACAGAAATTGTTTATAATCATATAATGATTGTTTTATGTTGTCATTTTTGCTTCAAAGTAAATGATGTTATTTCTATGCCTTCTTAAAAACCTTAAAACAATTAAATGTATCAATAAATTAATACTATGCCTAATTGATGTTTGATACTGAAATTAAAAATTTATATTTTAACTGTTTAATGAACTTTATGTTTTCTTTCGCCATGAATTTTTTGTTTGGCCAAAAAATTTTTTGGAATGTAGCGTATTTTAATCGTATTAGTCGTTTAAAAAGTGTTTTAATATTATATTTTTGTTAAAATTTGTTTTTATGTATTTTTTTGATCATGCGAAGCCTACTTTGTAGTATTATGCTGCAAAAATAAACAAAATCGGTTTAAAGCGATCAGGTTTGCATGTGTGCTGCGTTCAAATCTTTGAAATCTGTGATTTGTAAGATTTTAAAAAATTGTTAGATAACATCTGGCGCTAATGACACTTCCAGATCTAAATTTCCGCTTTGTTTTAAAAAACCTGGTAAATCTTAATTTTCGTATTTTGTGAGTTTGGTTGATTCTAAGGTATCAAACCAATAAAATTTGGTTTTTTCATACAAAAGTATTTCAACACTTTGTGATTGTTATCTCGGCTTAGACGCGGAGTGTGTATCGCGTCTCGCGTTTCCGTGTAAAAGGACTGCAGAAAGTCAAAGATTTACAACAGTTTAACTCGTTCTTGTGATTGTCTTTTCCCTGATTCCAACCGTGAAACCTTTGTATTACCGTGGTGAAACCTTCTTTTAATGGTGGTGTTATTTTTCTAGTACGTAAATTTCACCGCGGTAAACTCTTTGTATGACCTAGGTACTACCTAATACTTTGTGCATGATTAGTGCACAATGAGCGAGTAAATTGAAATGGTTAAAGCTGTACGGTAGCAATAAGCAAATTTTATTTGCGGATGCATTCTAGTAGGTATGACCTAGATATGACCTAGGTGATTCCTAGTGTTAACCGCGGTAAAATTTACATACTGCAATGATTTCACGAAGACACAACCACCGTGAAACGAAAGTTTTACCGCGGTAATACAAAAGTTTCACGGTTGTAACCGTGGAAAAGGCAATCACGAGATTGGTTTAACATTAAGCAGTATACTGCTTAATGTTAAACGAATTTGTAGCGCCTTTCTGTATCCGCGTTTCAAACGCGGTTTTGGTCTAAAATTCACAAAGGGTTAACTTAAAAGGGGATTAAACCATACATGGGCACAAGGGGGGGGGGTTTGGGGGAGCTAACCTTCTCCCCTTTTCAAATTCTGAATAGGGGATTTAACTCCCCCACTCAAAAATGGGGAAGGGAGAAAACGTTAACCCCCCCCCCCCGCTCCCGATTTAGGAAAAATGAAGAAAAAAATTGTCTTTAAAATGACTTTTAACTGCCTCCAAACTTAAGTTTTAAGGTCAAAATGAACGTTTTGAACAGTAAAAAGCTCAAAAAGGAGATATGGTTATTTTACGTTTCTTGGATTTTAACCCCTCTACCCTAATTTGGGGTTTAACTCTCCCCCCCCCAATCCGGACCAACTTGCCCATGTATGGTTTAAACTCCTGATTATAAGCAATTTTTGTTTAAATGGGACATTCATTTTTGTTTTTGACGGCTATTTCAAATAAAGGATTTACAGATACTGGGCTAAAATTAACATACAATCTAGTATTAAAAATTAAATTTAAACAAAGGCCAAATAGTCTATCATTTTACTAAATTTATGCCGTAATAAAAATACAAAAAATCGTCCCGTAACAATTCCTGAAGAGAATAATATCTCCACAAAAGGTTTATGGGTATTTGAAACAGAAACCACCTCACAGAAGACGAGCAATACACATGCTACAGCACAAAACGAAAAGCCACCAGGGATTTAGGTAGGTTGCAATATTTAAGGCTGGTTCATACTTATGACAAAACGTCCTTTGGACAAAGTCCAAAGGACAAATACAGCGTAAAAACGTCCTTTGGACTTTGTCCAAAAGACAAAATCCAAAGGACAACATCCAAAGGACAACGTGTTCATACTTTTTGTCCTTTGAACTTTTCCCTTTGGATTTTGTCCTTTGTCCTTTGTCCAAAAGACAAATTCTAAGTAGCATTAATACTTTGTCCAAAGGAGAAAGTCCAAAGGATGTTTTGACTTGTCCAAAGGATATTTTGGCTTTTCTAAAATTGTCCTTTGGACTTTGTCCAAAGGACGTTTTTGTCATAAGTATTAACCAGCCTTTATAGTTATAATTTTTACAATTGTTGTTTTTTTATTTAATTGTTATATCGTAAATTTCCTTAAAAAATGAGTTAGGGCGCGTATTATTTAGAGTAATATTATTTTAATTAAAGCACGCTCTAATTGGGGTTTGCCAAACGAGGCCCTAAATTTGTTTCAGCAAAGTATGTAGTAAAATATTTTTACATATTTGAATCTAATTTTGGTTAATATTAGCATAGGTAAATAATACTTTGTAACTGGTTCAAGTCTTGTCTTGTAACCGGCGGCCGTTAAGATTAGCTTAAAATGGTTTACAATTTTTTATTCCATACTCTCTAAAAAGTGGCCCTAAAAAATTCGTTGAAAAAAAGTCGTAAATCACACTTTGATTAAATTAACGAAATAAGTAGGTTAGAAAAGTGTTGCTATAATATTAGTTGATTGAACGAAAAAATTCGTAAAATTAACTTAGAAAAATCTCGTTGAAATTGATAATTGCTCTTTACATATTAAACATACAGTTTTGTCTCGTGCGGCGGTTTTTTATTTTATAATTAGGTTTACCACTAGTTTTGTTTGACTATTTATATAAATATAATCTACGAAAATAATCAAATCCTATGTGTAACTGAAGTCAAATTCTTTCAACCTTCATTTTTTTGTTTTATGTTTATTAATAACAAAAATAATTGTTTTAAAACAAAAAATAAGGTTCGGCCAATTTAATCCGACTCTTTTTAAAGTTTTAGTATTTACCACGGGACGTTTTCTTTGATTTTGTTCTAAATATAGCAAACTTGTAAGGATATTTTGTTGGAAATATTAGAAATTCTTCGCTATTGTTAAAACAAAATTACTTTGAAAAGAAAAAACTCCAAAGGCGCTGATGATTTCTATGGAATTAAGATGGCAGAAATTGCTTATGTGTGCACTGACTTTAAATCCTTAGTTTGAAGTGTGTAAAATTTTCTGCTAGGGATTTTAAGTTTTTGCAACACTTTATTTTTTTAAAATGTAAAATCTGCACTTTTGTTTACAAAACAAATTAAGGAGGGACAGACTAAGGTTAGAAATGTTTTGTTTTTTAATTAAAACAATCTTATATTTGAAAAGTAACCATAAATTACTTTTTTCTTCACCCTTAAAATGGGTAAATAAGAAAAAATATGGAAAAATGTTTCGCCGAAGAAAGACTTTTCTTCTCGCCATCGCGCTGAAACTAAAATAAAAGTAAAATTTGGAAGTTAAAACTATTGTTTTGAATTTTTAATTTAAATGCTTGTTAAATATTATAAATTCTTGCTTCATGTAAACCTATTCTATGCATCCTTTAACCGAAAAATTTTATTGTAAGACGGGAGTTTCACTAATTTTTTATTAAGCCTTTAATAAATAAAAAAATCATAAAAGTTACTAATTAAATGAGCGGATCCTTTCCCGTTAAAAAATTCGTAGAAACTTACTAATTTCTACGTTATATTAACCAATCACTTTTAAGAGAGTACCTGTTTTAAATTTTATTGTATTTGAATTCTGGTTACAAATAGATATAACATGTAAAGGTCCGGGTTGGGGCATACCTGGGTACCCAAAATATGTGAAGGACTCCTGATAAGTTCAAAATTTTGGGAGGGGAGACCTTTATTATATTCAAAACAAAAAAAAATCTTAAATTAAGCCAAAAGCGCTAAAATAAAACCTATTTACACGTTTTAAGCGTTTATTATTATTGTTGTTTTGACATTTTGGGTGTTTTGATAACCATTACCATTGAAAAAACATATATAATATAGCCGTTAATCACAAATACAACATGACATTTTGAAGGCTTTTAAAATTTTGATGTTAACGCTTTTTTAACATTTCACAATATTCAAAACCCTCCCATTTAAATAGAAATTGTTCAGTGTTAAAGACCTTCACAGATTTATGACTTTATAGAATCATTTTTATCCAATTAGGGCTTGGGAAAAAATTGGGGATTTTTCATTCATTAGAAATCCAATTTTTTCCCCAGCGCTTATTGGCCAAACGTGATTCTAAAAGTTCATCCCACAACCATTCCCACAGAACAAAACATAAATGACGTGATCACAAGTACTATAAAACATTTCTAGGGTCCTTGAAATCCTGACGTGTTTAATTTTAAAATAATACAAAAAATATTTGCCAGGAGAAAAAAAACAAAGGGGAAATTCCTCTGATAGGTCAAAAATTTAGCGAAAGGGATCTGGTTTTTCAAATTTGGGGGTAAACCAAGATCCAATTAAACACCCCAATGCTCTATTATGATTCTAGTATAGTAGAAATCTCTGATCCAAGCTAGAGTCAAAATTTGGACACCCCTCCAACCCCAGAAAAGGGCACTTTCCAAATAAAAAAACAGTACATAATAAAAAATAGATTTAGGGGATTTGATCTACACTATTATTTTTGCTGGAATTTTAATTCTCAAAATATACAGTAACTATTTTTAACTTCATTTGGTCATAAATTGTATTATATTTCAAAACATTTGAGATTTGACCATAGGAATCCCTTAAGTTTTTTGGCTTATTGGGGGAACACCCTTGGTTTTTTCTCCTGGCAAAGTTTTTATGTTTTATTTTTAAAATAAAATTTAAAAAAGGGTAATAAAATGTGTCAAAACACTTAAAATTTTCTAAAAAAAATTTTGAGCTTAAGCGTTTTTTTTTTTGAATCTGGATCAAATGGGGTACCCCCCTTCAAGATTTTGACCTCTTTAAAGCCGCTCTCAATTTTTGAGTACCCCCTCTGAAGTCGGTCTTTAGGAAATTTAATTCAGTCAGGTCAGTTGGTCTTTTTAACTTTATTTTGGAAATTTTGACCTACTATTTTGTATTAAATTAAAGCATTACAAAATGTTTTTTTTTTCTGGTTAACCTAAACAAATTTGGACATTAAAAACCTTATTAATGCTTAAAATTGCTCTAAATAATGGTCAGAAGTTGACAAAAGTATTCAAAATTGTTTTAATATTGTTATTTAATCTTCGGTTTCTGAAAAAATTTCGTAAAAATCATTGGTTTATCATAACAAATTCTGATCTTGTGGCGAAATCGCGGACCCAAAATTTTAAAATGCTAAATAGGTCCATAATATTCCAAATATTTTATATATTACTATAAGTTTTGATTAAAATTTGGAAGGCGGTATCCTGAAAAAAATTTTGGGGGGATTCCCCAAATACCCTATTTTTAGCATTTTTAGTAGTGAGACCCCTCAAATTTTAGAGGGGTGGGGTGGTTTTCCAGGGCACTCCCAAATTTTAAAAGGGAGGGTTTTTAGGGAGGAGTGAGTATAACCTACCCCCTGCTTTCCTTTTTGCCCACCTATGCGCCCAATCTATCCTAGCTTAAGGAGGAGCACAGATCAGCAGGGGAAGGTTGGGTTATACTTTTTCCCCCTCAAAAAATCTTACAACTTCCACACCCCCTAAGATTTAGGGTAAACCAGACACCCACCCCACCCATATATAATGTTAAGGTTAAAAAAATATTTTCCGCGCTTCTTGCAGATTGTTTATTTCTACAATATTCCAAACTTTTTTTATTTTCTATTGATTTTCATAAAAATTACTTCAAAAAAGCAAATGTTTGATGAATAGACAATTTGATATACAAATTTTTTTTTAATTACTCAGAACCTAATACCCAATCTTAATCTTACTAACCCAAAGAAAGGGGATTCAAGCATAGGTGGGGGGAGGGGGGGGGTTGGGGGTTATACTCATATGTGAAAAAGGGTAAGGTTGGGGGTTATACCCTTCTAAAATCTGAAAACTGCTGACACCCCCCTAATATTTGGGGGTACCTCAGACATGGCCCCCACCCTAAAGTTTGGGAGATCCCAGCACTAAAAACGCTTAAAAAATTTGGGACAGTTCTCCCTCAAATTGAGGGGTTGGGCTTCCTTCCAAAATCTGAGACGCTGCCCACCTATAGGTTCAAGCATAAGAAGAATCAAAGAGCAAAATCAAAAAAAAGTTACAAGAAGAATGCGCTCTCAATGTTATAAAAAAATGATGTGTTATATAGATATATATATAAGTATGTGTTTACAAAAAAATATAACCAGAAGTAACCTTTCCTTTAATCCACAGGAACTTGCCCATATATATATAAATTTATATTAGATGAAAAATGGTAAAATTAAAGGTGGTTTAAAATTTTTTGGCATTGATAGATAAAAGGTCACAGTTAGGTAAGTGGTAAGAAGAGGGTATGCCAAAAAAGGCATCTAAAAAAATAGGTGGGTAGCTTTATAGATTTTAGGGGTAGACCTGATCCTTCAAATTTGGGCAGGGGTCTTCCAAAATTTTTTTGATATACCCCAAATTAGCCATTTTTAGCGTTTTTAGAACTTGGGATACCCAATTTTAGAAATGTTGTTCTTTTCCAATTAATTGGAAAAGTGGGTCTTGAAGCAAAGTCTACAGTAATATTCGCTGAATAATAAATTTACAAAATCAAAAGCCGCTACAAAAAATTCTACAATGAAACCAGCAGTTTTCATTCTTTCTGTTGTCTTGTTATTTATGTTGTCAACGGGTCAGACAGCAGGTCCCACAAATAAACTATAAACAATAATAGCGCGATGCTGTTTAACAACGGCTATAAAAGTATGATTTAGCCAAATATTCCTGTGGCTTGGGTAGCTCAGTCGCAGAGCGTTCCCATGGTGAGGGAAGGGTCGCTGATTCAAGCACAGCTCCAAGCCCCAATTTTTCAATTTAATTGGAAAAGTGCGTCTTGAAGCAAAGTCTACAGTAATATTTGCTAAATAATAAATTTACAAAATCAAAAGCCGCTACAAAAATTCTACAATAAAACCAGCAGTTTTCATTCTTTCTGCTGTCTTGTTATTTGTGTTATCAACCGCCCGGACGACTGGTCCCACAAATAAACAATAAACAATAACAGCGCAATGCTGTTCAACCACGGCTATAAAAAAGCGATTTAGCCAAATATTCCTGTGGCTTTGGTAGCTTAGTGACAGAGCGTTCCCTTGGTGAGAAATGGGTAGCTGGTTCAAGCTGGTTCAAGCCCAGCTCCAAGCCACAATTTTTCAATTTAATTGGAAAAGTGGGTCCTGAAGCAAAGTCCACAGTAATATTTGCTAAATAATAAATTTACAAAATCAAAAGCCGCTACAAAAATTCTACAATCAAACCAGCAGTTCTCATTCTTTCTGCTGTTTCCTAAGCCTAAGCAAAACCTAAAAAAACAACCAAAGCTTAGGAATATAATTAATTAATCTTGAGAAACTGGTAAACTTCAAATTATTGATAAACTTCCAATACAGTTTAAGAACATTGTTTAGATTCTTGCTTTGATTTGTTTGATAAAGGATTTTTTATGTGAATATAGGGTTTGGTTAGGGGTTAAGATTCACGGTTTGTGGTTTTTAAATTATAAAACATTTGTTATGATAAATAAATATCAAAGATGTTTTATGTTAGAAAATTTTGCAGAAAAAAAATTTAAGACAAAGAAACATTATTTTTTCCACGACTAAGCAAAACCTAAAAATCAATATAAAAGTCTAAAAAAAGCTTAAAAGTTTTAAAATCTGAATAGTTTACTGGTTAAATAAAACAAACATTTATTTCAGAAGATATTATGCCGAAAATATTCTTTCTAGACAATAAAAAGTTTAAAAGTATTGTAGAAAACTTTAAAAACGTTTACAACTCAAAATTTGGCTAATTTCCGTGATATATTGCACGAAAATTACGTTATTTAATCAACACTGACAAAATTTGCATAATGTTAAAAACTACGGTAAATTACGGTAGATTTTGGACGGAGTCGAAGTCGGTGGAATTTAGTGTTCGCCACTTTAAACGGAAAACTGTAAATTCCACCGACACCGACACCGCCTTAAATTTATGCAAATTATGTATAGATGTGCAGGCTAGATGGAATTGACCTAAACTCGGGAAAATTAAATAATTTAAACGTTAGTTCTAAAGTTTACTTTAGTAGTTTACTTTAGAAGTTTACTTTAGTTTGTTAGTTTTATATTCAAGAACCTCAAAAGGGGGATTTACTTAATTGGACAGGGAGCACCAAACTCCCCCAATAGCCCTTATTTTAATCCCAACCACCCCAAAAATATCAACGAAGGGTTTTCTGGGGTGCTGTGCTGATTTTAAATACAAATTTCGTTTGTTGATTTTATATTCAAGAACCTCAAAAGGGGGTTTACTTAATGGGGGGGAGCACCAAAGTCCTCAATTAGCCCCATTTTAATTCCAACCACCCCAAAAATATCAACAAAGAGTTATCTGAGGTGCTGATTTTAAATATAAATTTCCTTTGTTGATTTTAAATTCAAGAACCTCAAAAGGGGATTAACTCAATTGGGGGAGCACCAAACTTTCCCAATAGCCCCCATTTTAATTCCAACCACCCCAAAAATATCAACGAAGGATTTTCTGGGGTGCTGATTTTAAATATAAATTTCGTTTTTTGATTTTATATTTAAGAACCTCAAAAGGGGGTTTACTCAATTGGGGGGAGCACGAAAATCCCCCAATAGCCCCCATTTTACTCTCAACTACCCCAAAAATATTAACGAGGGGTTTTCTGGGGTGCTGATTTTAAATATACATTTCCTTTCTTGATGTATATGCAAGAACCTCAAAAGGGGGTTTGGTTTACTCTATTTGGGGGGACCACCCCACTCGCACAATAGCCCCTCATTGTACATTTTGCAGCCCCAAACATAGCATCAAATCGTTTTCTGGGGTGCTGATTTTAAATATAAACTCTTATTGTCGATTTTACATTTGAGACCTCAAAGGGGGTACTCAATACGGGGGGACATCACACTCCTACAATAGCCCACAGTTTTACTATCAACCACCCTAAAAATATCATTGAGGGGCTTTCTGGTGGGGCTGTTTTTAAATATAAACTTTTTTTGTTGATTTTACATTCAAGAACCTTAAAAGGGGGTCTACCCTACTAGGGGAGAAAAAGCACTGCACTCACACAATAACCCTTATTTTACCTTTAACAACCACAAACATAGCATTAAGGGGTTTTAAAATTCGCCCACAATTAGTATGGCCCTTACCAGGCAAAAGCAATAAAAAAGGTCTAATGGCTTTAATTAAAGCTAATAACAATCGCGGGAAAACGGCAGAATGAATTCATTTCTATTGCCTCAAACCTAGCTGGATGCCATACTCGACAAACCCTGCTCACAATCAGAAACATTGGATTTATCAAACACAAAAAAAACGCGAAGACACAACAACACTGGATTTATTAAACACAAAATAACGCGGAGATACCCCATTTTTAGCAGTTTTTGAGGGTATAACCTTGAACCTCCCTCCCCCTGCTGACCTATGCCTCGGATTCACCAGAAAAAAACAACGGAGACAACAAATACAATGGATAGAGGAAAAAACACTAAAAACGTACCCTATTTTTACACGCCAACAAGCCCTTAACTTAAAATAAATTGCGTTGGCATATATAATACCATTTGCTACATTTAATATTTCTAATAAATGTTTATAATTAGAGCCCAAGTCCAAAAACAGCAAATCATTCAACAACATTTGTCATTGCCAATCACAAACCAATTTAAGCCTAAATGAACTACTTTAAAAATAAATACATTATAGCCTTCCCTTTTCTTGATTTTTTAAACGTTTTCTTAATAATATACAAAAATTTTTTTATAAATTATAAATTCATTTCTCAAAAATTTCGCGAACGAAATGCTGTTTAGCAGTGGCAATGCCACCCCAGTGTGAACCTAGCGGTGGCAATGCCACCCGTGGCGTTCCCATCGATGGTAGTGGCATTCCCACCGGTGGCATTGCCACCTCAGTGTGAACCGGGCTTTAATTTTTTTTTGCTGCATCCACCAGGTGGGTTGACTAAAGCCTCCTGGCTCCCACCTCCGCAGGTTGTATTAATTATTCCATAACGCTAAAAGTCCAAATATTCAAATATTTGTATTATTTATGAATTAATTTGGATGGGTCTTTGAAGCTCTGTCCCTAAATTAAGCGAATTTCAGCTTTAATTTTTATGGAGAGAGGTTTCACCTAACGACAGAAGGGGTTGAGGGGTAATACCTTCAAAAATCTTAAAACTGCAGACAACCATTGTTGAGCATTGGGAGTAGGGTGGGGTTACACCCCCTAGCGTCAAAATTTTGGACCCTTACCCATTACTCGCTAAAAAAAGATTTAGCTCCCCTTCCCCTAAAATATTTTTATTTTGCCCCTATCATCCTCTGGAATTTTAAATTGATCCCTTCCTCCTTTAAAAAAGTCTGCCCCCCCCCCCACCCGCATCAAGAGTAGCCCTCTGAGTGATTATTCAAAAAATAAATAAAACAAGTTACAGTAAGTACTAAAAGTTATGGAGGCTTCATATACTTTGTACAGAAAATAGGTGGTTTTCCTTAAAAATCTTCTAACAAAAATGTTCAATAGTTATATTATTTGATATTTTTTAAGATTCTATTTGGTTAAAAACAATTCATATTGTGGAACTTCTTCAAACAGTTAGTTCTTTCTTGCAAAAAATATAAAGAGCCATGATACTTATATTTTTACAAAACTGCATGTTTCTGCGCGTCTCAAACAAGCATTTTCTGATACCGTGTCATCAGCACCATACCCACCTGAATAAAATGGTCTTAACCTATTTCAAAATTATAAGCAATTGTAGGCATAAAAATTTAAAAAAGCTTATTCCTATAGTTTTAATAAAATGTAGCCAATTTGGTATTAAGTGAGTTGTGGATATGCAAGATCTGAAAATTTAAAAACGTTTTTTTAACTAAATATACAATAAATAAACTTTTCATTTGGAATTAACCCAAAAAAATGGACAGGGGTGAAAAAATTTAGGAAACAAAATTTTGCATTTTAAAAAATTTGGGCAGCATAACACCATAAAGGGCGGTGGCAGCCATTTTTTAGGGTGAAATTCAGGCATTAAAACATTTTTTAACTAAATATACAATAAATAAACTTTTCAATTAAATTAAAACTAGAATAATCTGCAGGGGTGAAAAAAATGTAAAAACGAAATTTTGTATTTTAAAAATTTGGGCAGCATAACATCATTAATGGCGGTAACAACCACTTTTAGGGTGAAATTTAGGCATTAAAACATCTTTCAACTAAATTTACAATAAATAAACTTTTTATTTAGAATTTAACTAGAAAAATGAGCAGGGGGCAGAAAAATTTTAAAAAAATATTTTATATTTCAACTAAATTTACAATAAATAATATTTTTATTTAGCTCTCTGACTCTACCCCGATTTTACTTCAAAACCACCTCAAAACACTTACTTGGGGTTGAATACAGTATTGAATAATGTACACTGTTTTAATGAAAAAGTAAAAATTAAAAAAAACACATTTTTTTGGTGTTATATATAACTCCCAGGGGGATTTCGAACCTAAATATCTTTTATGCTGAGTCTTACGCTCTAACCACTCGGCTACTGCTCCGTCTCAGTTTTCTTGTTAAAAATGTCTTTTAAACGAACGTTTCAAAATGTAGTTTCCCCACGTCAAATTAAAAAATATAAATGAAAGTTTAATCATTTGATAGGAATTAGTTTGTTCCCAATTTTTAACACAGCAGTTGTACCATAATTCTGAGCCAGTTTTTAAGTTTTTAACAAAATCTCCACTATCACTTTTTTTTATTTCAACAATTTTGGTAATAAAACGAATTTAAAAACTTCAATAGCAGGGATTTCGCTGAAATTTCGCTAAAAAGCTTTTTGTTGTGGGCATGTACATTTGATGTATCTAACTTGAGTTAAGTTTTTATTACGTAATATTAACTCTGGTTCTGTTAAATTGGGATAAAAACTGTTTTAAAATGCCTTTTTTCAATGAAGCATTTCTCCGCGTGGAATAGTCCACCAAAAATTTTAAAGATACCGAACTGAACGGGAAAAAAATACCCTTTCGCACAACATACAGTTTATTTCTATCCGTCACGTACGGCACGAGTTATACACAAAAACCGACAGGGTATCCCAACTGTATCGTTTCACCTTAAATAAAAAAATATTTATTTGGGAAGATATTATTCCGAAAATATTTTTTCCGGGCACCAAAAGGTTTTAAAAATATTGCAAAAAGTTTTAAAAACTTTTACAGCTCAAAATTTGGCTAATTTCCGTGATATTTTGCACAAAAATTATGTAACTTAATCAAAACTGATAAAATTTGCATAATGTTTAAAACTACGGTAAATTACGGTAGGTTTTGGACGGAGTTGGAGTCGGTGGAATTTAGTGTTTGCCATGATTTGAAATACCCCACTGGTGATTTGCACTAACTGGTGAATAGCTTTCTTTGGCTAACGGTATTTCCCATGGACCATGGACCAACATGTATCTAACATGGACCCGCCCATGAGGGGTGAAAAACTCACTTTAACATTACAAAACAATGTAAAGTTGTTAGTGCACCTCAGGCTTAGGCTTAGGCTTAGTGTGATGCTAAGCCTAAGCCTAAGCCGTTTAATAGTTAAAACTAACAACTTTATATTGTTTTGTATTGTTAAAGTGAGTCTTTCACCCCTCATGGGCTGGTCCATGTTGGGTCCATGTTGGTCCATGGTCCATGGGAATTACCGTTAGCCCTTTCTTTCGTTTGTTGATATAGCTACGTCGCATTTCCCCAGAAAAAAAGTCTCGATTCCCCATAAGAGTGTGGGCCGGAATTCACAAAGAGGGATAATACTCAGGCTAGCTCGGTGTTAGTTGATGTTGTTGTTTTTGTTGTTGATAACCTGAAACTTATCTTCCCTATGCAGATTATGCAAAGGGCAGGCGCTAAGACAAGCCAGGAGGGGCGAAAATGAAACATTTTCGTGTTAGTTGATCCGGTGCTAGCCCCCTGATTAACTACGGTCGATTAAGGTTCTAACTTGGTGTTAGTTAATCCGGACAAATTACAGTAGGTTTTCCGGCTTTTTATTTTTTTTTGTTTGAAAAATTCACTGTTTAACATATATTTACAATATTTTGTTCTGCCAGTTTTTACACAAATTTGCAGTTATTTAAAATAGAGATTTAAAAGTGTATCGTTTTTTATACAAATAGTTCCTCTAAATTTTGCTTTTTATATCTTTTTTTATCGTTTAATGAATTTTTAACACACTTAGCCCCAGACACTTTAAAATTTTAACATTTTTGACATTTTAACACACTTAGGTTACCGTATACCTGGGTATACGGTAACCTACTTTAATTTGTCTGGATTAACTAACACCGAGCTAGAACCTTAATCGACGAGTTAATCAGGGGGCTAGCACCGGTTCAACTAAGATGAAAATGTTTCATTTTCGCCCCTCCTGGCTTTCTGCCGCCCTTAAACTGCAAGGGGAGATAAGTTTCAGGTTATCAACAACAAAAACAACATCAACGCAACACCGAGCTAGCCTGAGTATTATCCCTCTTTGTGAATTCCGGCCGACACTCTTATGGGGAATCGAGACTTTTTTTCTGGGGGAAATGCGACCTAGCTATATCAACAAACGAAAGAAAGGGCTAACGGTAATTCCATGAATTATGCCCCACCATCGATCCGAACACCATAGTTATTAGGGCGAAACTCTAAAAATAAACAAAAAACAATATAAAGTTGTTAGTTTTACTTATTAACGGCTAGGCTTAGGCATAGCATCACACTAAGTCTAACCCTAAGGTTGGCGTTGCCACTGTAACAACTTTACATTTGTTTTGAGAATGTTAAAGTGAGTTTTTCACCCCCTCAGGGGCGGGTCCATGTTAGATACATGTTGGTCCATGGTCCATGGGATGTTAGCCAAAGAAAGCTATTCACCAGTTAGTGCAAATCACCAGTGGGGTATTTCAAATCATGGCAATTACTAAATTCCACCGACTCCAACTCCGTCCAAAACCTACCGTAATTTACCGTAGTTTTAAACATTATGAAAATTTTATCAGTTTTGATTAAGTTACATAATTTTCGTGCAAAATATCACGGAAATTAGGGAAATTTTGAGCTGTAAATGTATTTTAAAACTTTTTGCAATATTTTTAAAACCTTTTGGTGCCCGGAAAAATATTTTCGGAATAATATCTTCCCAAATAAATATTTTTTTATTTAAGGTGAAACTATACAGTTGGGATACCCTGTCGGTTTTTGTGTATAACTCGTGCCGTACGTGACGGATAGAAATAAACTGTATGTTGTGCGAAAGGGTATTTTTTTCCCGTTCAGTTCGGTATCTTAAAAATTTTGGTGGATGATTCCATGTGCAGACGCTTCATTGAAAAAGGCATTTTTAAAACAGTTTTTATCCCAATTTAACAGAACCAGAGTTAATATTACGTAATAAAAACTTAACTCAAGTTAGATACATCAAATGTACATGCCCACAACAAAAAGCTTTTTAGCGAAATTTCAGTGATTTCCATTTAAGCTTTTAATTTGTTTTATTACCAAAATTGTTGAAAAGAAAGTGATAGTGGAGATTTTGTTAAAAATGTAAAAACTGTCTCAGAATGATGGTACAACTGCTGTTTTAAAAAATTGGGAACAAACTAATTCCTATCAAACGATTAAACTTTCATTTATATTTTTTAATTTGACGTGGGGAAACTACATTTTGAAACGTTCGTTTAAAAGACATTTTTAACAAGAAAACTGATACGGAGCAGTAGCCGAGTGGTTAGAGCGTAAGACTCAGCATAAAAGATATTTAGTGTCGAAATCCCCCTGGTAGTTATATATAACACCAAAACAATGTGTTTTTTTTAAAGTTGAGGGCTTGTTGGGCATGTAAAACAGTGTACAGTATTTAATACTGTTTTTAACTCTCTGTTGTAATTGTTGTCCGTTGTGGTTTCTGAAGTAAATCCGAGGCATAGAGTCAGCAGAGGTAAAGAAAAATATTATTTATCCTAAATTTAGTTGAAATATAAATATTTGTTTAAAATTTGGTATCTGCCCCCGCCCATTATTTTGTGTTTAATAAATCCAAATAAAAAGTTTATTTATTCTAAACGTTTTGTTGAAAGATGTTTGATAATTCCTAAATTTTTCCCTAAAAGTGGTTGTGACCGCCGTTTATCATGTTATGCGGCATCCCACTGGTTTGAGGAATCCAAAAATTCGTTTTCAATCTGTGTTTTCACCCCTGCAGATTATTCTAGCTTTAATTTAATTGAAAAGTTTATTTATTGTATATTTAGTTAAAAAATGTTTTAATGCCTGAATTTCACCCTAAAAAATGGCTGCCACCGCCCTTTATGGTGTTATGCTGCCCAAATTTTTTAAAATGCAAAATTTTGTTTCCTTAATTTTTTCACCCCTTTCCATTTTCCTGGGTTAAGGGCCAAATGAAAAGTTTATTTATTGTAGATTTAGTGAAAAAAACGTTTAAAAAATCAAGAAAAGGAAGGCTTTAATGTATTTATTTTTAAAGTAGTTCATTTAGGCTTAAATTGGTTTGTGATTGTTAAAGGTAAAATAAGGGTTATTGTGTGTGAGTGCAGTGCTTTTTCTCCCCTAGTAGCCAGGTAGACCCCTTTTTAAGGTTCTTGAATGTAAAATCAACAAAAAAAAGTTTATATTTAAAAACAGCCCCACCAGAAAAGCTCCCCTCAATGATATTTTTAGGGTGGTTGATAGTAAAACTGTGGGCTATTGTAGGAGTGTGAGATGTCCCCCCGTATTGAGTACCCCCTTTTGAGGTCTCAAATGTAAAATCGACAATAAGAGTTTAATATTTAAAATCAGCACCCCAGAAAACGATTTGATGCTATGTTTGGGGCTGCAAAATGTACAATGAGGGGCTATTGTGTATACGAGTAGGGTGGTCCCCCCAAATCAGAGTAAACCAAACCCCCTTTTTGAGGTTCTTGCATATACATCGAAAGGAAATGTATATTTAAAATCGAGCCCCCCAGAAAACCCCTCGGTAATATTTTTGGGGTAGTTGAGAGTAAAATGGGGGCTATTGGGGGATTTTTCGTGCTCCCTCATATTGAGTAAACCCCCTTTTTGAGGTTCTTAAATATAAAATCAAAAGAAAAATTTAATTTTAAAATCAGCACCCCAGAAAATCCTTCCGTTGATATTTTTGGGTGGTTGGAATTAAGAAATGGGGGCCTAATATGGGAAAGTTTGGTGCTCCCCCAATTGAGTTAATCCCCTTTTGAGGTTCTTGAATTCAAAATCAACAAAAAGAAAATTTATATTTAAAATCAGCACCTAAGATAACTCTTTGTTGATATTTTTGGGGTGGTTGGAATTAAAATGGGGCTAATTGAGGAAACTTCGGTGCTCCCCCCTTAAGTAAACCCCCTTTTTGAGGTTCTTGGAATATAGAAATCAACAAACGAAATTTGTATTTAAAATCGACCACAGCACCCCAGAAAAACCCTTCGTTGATATTTCCTGGGGTGGTTGGGATTAAAAATAAGGGCTATTGGGGAGTTTGGTGCTCCCTGTCCAATTAAGTAAATCCCCCTTTTGAGGTTCTTGAATATAAAACTAACAAACTAAAATAAACTTCTAAAGTAAACTACTAAAGTAAACTTTAGAACTAACGTTTAAATTATTTAATTTTCCCGAGTTTTAGGTCAATTCCAGTCTAGCCTGCACATCTATACATAATTTGCATAAATTTAAGGCGGTGTCGGTGTCGGTGGAATTTACAGTTTTCCGTTTAAAGTGGCGAACACTAAAATTCCACCGACTTCGACTCCGTCTCAAAATCTACCGTAATTTACCGTAGTTTTTAACATTATGCAAATTTTGTCAGTGTTGATTAAATAACGTAATTTTTCGTGCAATATCTCACGAAAATAAGCCAAATTTTGAGTTGTAAACGTTTTTAAAGTTTTCTACAATACTTTTAAACTTTTTATTGTCTAGAAAGAATATTTTCGGCATAATATTTCTGAAATAAATGTTTGTTTTATTTAACCAGTAAACTATTCAATATTTTTAAACTTTTAAGCTTTTTTTAGACTTTTATATTGATTTTTAGGTTTTGCTTAGTCCGGTGGAAAAATAATGTTTCTTCGTCTTAAATTTTTTTTTCTGCAAAATTTTCTAACATAAAACATCTTTTTGATATTTATTTATCATAACAAATGTTTTATAATTTAAAAACCACAAACCGTGAATCTTAACCCTGAACCAAACCCTATATTCACATAAAAAATCCTTTATCAAACAAATCAAGCAGTACGTAACTGAACGAAGTAGATGACAAATAGCC
>JASAMX010009203.1:0-17471 GCA_030248175.1 Microlaimidae sp. YZB2_3 | reverse complement strand
TACCTACCTTCTCTAAATATAGTTGGCGCGATGCCGTGCGCCAATGATTGCTATTATAATTTTTAAAGTAAAAATAATAATAAGAAGAACATGATGAACATGAATTACAAAATTTACTCACGTTCTCTAAGTATAGTTGGCGCTGTGCCGTGGGTTAAATTGCAGTGTGGCACCCCCGCACCACCGATAATTACCGGCGCGTGGCACTCCCGCGCCACCGACGCTTATTATTATTTTTTAATAAATAAAACTTTTGAATTAATTTTGTTATCAGTAATGCAAGAATTAAAAAAAGTACTCTGTTGTTTCCGCCGTTTTCCGCGCGGTTAAAGCAGATGGCTCTGGGAACTGGTTCTGTTTCTGCCACTAATTAAAATCGGTCTGCTTTTTTTGTGCGGTTTCTATGAGGGGATGTTAGTTGTCTGCTCTGTACAATCCTTATTGTTGCCAAAAGGCTGTTATTGTGCGGTTGGGAGTTTTTATTTGTCTATTTTTCAAATTTTTTATTTTGATCAATAAATCGATAACAAGGACCTAAATAAAAAAAGTGCTTCCTAAGAAAGTTGCGTAATTCCTTCTTTTTTCTAATGAGCCCATGTTTATTTTTGATCAATCAGTAACGAATGAGGAATATCGCTTTTAAGGATGGACCGTTGGAATAATAATAATAAGAAGAAGAAGAAGAAGAAGAAGAAGGTTCTGAATTTCAAAATTTACCCACGTTCTCTAATAATGGTTGGCGCGACGCCAAGAGCCTAAATCGCCCCGTGGCGCTCCCGCGCCACCCATGATAAAATTAAAAGTTACCTATTTATAAACATATTTTTCCATTTATTATTATTATTTTAATTTTTTGCATCTGCTTGACCTAGCCGTCGCGTCAATCAAAAATACAGAATCAAAATTATCTCTACATATTTATAAAATCAAAATCTCTTTTTTTATCTTTTTTACAATATTTCTAAGAATCCAACACTGGAATTTAAAAAAAATTAAGATCGGTAACAACGCAAATAATGTGTTTTCAGCCTTTTCTTAATAAAAAACTGATTACGCTTAATTTTTAAAAATTAATTTTAAATGCAAGTTTGTTACAAGCTTATGGTTCAATTATATCTGGCTGACCTCGTAAGTTTGTATGGAACACATGAGCTCATGAATTAAAATTGTGCGACTATGACGTTTTTTAAATGAAATGAAACTGAATTAATTTTTTTGGAATTTCCATATTTTTAAAGAATATACAAAAAGTAGAAAACACCAGCATTTAAAAAGATTGAATTATTGTTTTAACCCGTTCCCGTGATAGCCCTTTCCCCTTTTACAACCACAAAATTTTCGTACGACAAAGGACAAACCTTCGTCTCACAGTGGGGGTAATAGTTGTTAAAATATCGTAATTAATCTTTAATATTAAACCATTTTTGCTTAAAAGTTTAGATTGTTTTATTGTCAAATAGTAGATTTAATCTTGCAAACATCAAGGTCAGCTGGGTTTGTTTAGCCTTCATTATAATAATAGGTTTTTTTTTACTTTAACATGCAATCTAAAAATTGATCAGGGTGAAAATAGCAGGGTGTTCAAATAACCACTCTTCCTTCGAGAAAATATCACGCGTAAAGAAACATGTGATGCAACTGAATAACGATTGGTTACATAACCACTAGCAACTTTTTTTAAAATTTTTTCCCTCGCTTGCGCGTTTATTGTTTATTTCTTTCTGATGGAGAGCGGTTACGCCCTTAATTTTAGCCTGAAAGACTTTAGCTTTAGTTTTGATTTTTTGCGATTTTGAGAAAAAAAAATTTAGAACCAGGGTGCGCACTTTTTCGACCCTTCATGGTTTTCAAGGGTAACCCCCAAAAACTTTTTTGTTCCCAAGAAACCCGAAAAAACGGTGCACGATGTGTATATCATTTCAGTATATTTAGCCGAAACTAAATACCACCAAGTACTACTAGGTGAAAGCAGGACCTGTGAGCAAATTTTTAGTAAAAAAAACACCAAAATTTGCTGCATTTCAATCGTTAATACAACTCATTGCTCCAATCCAGCTAAAATTTTAACAAAATTTCATCTCTTGTGCAATTTTTGAAATATTTTAAAATTCGTTTTAAAATTTTTAAAATATTGTTAATATATTTTATGTTTTAAAATTCAGTAAAAATGCGTTTATAAAAATATCAGGGGCCAATTGTGAAGGAAACCAATTGTCCAGAGCAAATCGTCCAGAGAACGAATTGTGCTTCCTAAAATTTATCCACAAATTAATTTTCCAGTAAGCAAATTGTCTAAGGAGCAAATTTTCCAGGGAGCGAAATTGTGTAGGGAGCGAATTGTCTTTGGGGCAAACTCCCAAAAGCGAATTGTCCTTGAACGAACTGTCCAGGGAACGAATGGTCTGGGAGAAAATTTCCCTGGGAGCGAATTATCTCCAATTTATTTTTTGCACAGGCAACAAAGTTATGCTATAATTTATATTTATAATAAGTTTCAGTGCAAGGTGTGTATAACATTTAACTGTAAACTGGTAATTTAGATGGAGTTGATATTTCTGAATTTGGACCTCCATATGTTTGCGCTATTATTAAAGTTAACGAAAGTATTGTTCACGGTTGCTTAAGTTCGTCTTTTTGCAAATTTGGGATGCAAGATTTGGATCATAACAAATGCAAGGTATTTTGTTTATATTTTTTATATTATAATGAAGCTGTTTTCTTAATTTTTCTTGTAGTGTATAAATATTAAAATTTTCAATTACATACCTTCACATAAATATGGCAATCTAACTGGCAAAAAAATTATTCAGTAAAAAAGACTTGCAATGAGATTTTTGTTAGAAAGTAGTTGTTTTGTTTGTAGTAGTAGTTTTTGTTTGAAAGTGTCCAAAATGATTGTTGACAACTCTTTTCTATCGTTTATATTGTTATGTTTTCTAAAATTTAGGTTTCAAAAAATAAGCACTAAGGTTTTTAGTTTCTGTCGTGTTTTCAATTTGTAATATTTGCTAAATATATGTATTTTGGATTTTTTTTTAAATAATGCATTCCATCTTCCTCGGCAATTTTTATTTGCTATTTTCATGGCAAAATATTAACTTGTTACTTGAATTTAGTTTTGAACCCTTTCCTGAATTCATAGAGTTAAATAACGTCAGCAAACAAAATAGGCATATGGGGCATCGGAAGTGACATTGCAGTCTCTGGAACTTAATTTACGTAGCATCTCTTGTTGTGGTCTATGGTTAAAAAAATGCTTATATTCAGCCAAACAAATATTCTTCAATTCCGTGGAGCTGAAGTTTCAAATAAAATTCTGTCTTACATCAGACGGCCGGTCATTCATAAACTTTAATAAAAAAGAACGATTTAAACATCGTTTCAAGACACCATCTTTATCGTTTGAAATAAGTTTTTTAATCTTTATAAACCAATTTAAAAGTTTTATAAATAGTTTTTAAAAAATTGATACAAGTTTCACGATAGTCAAAACCCTCCCATTTAAAAGGAAATTGTTCAGTCTCAGTGTTAAAGACCTTCACAGAGTTATGACCTTCACAGAGTTATGACCTTCACAGAGTTAGAATCATTTTTAGTCAATTAGAGATTAAAAAAATGGAGATTTTTCATTCATTGGAGATTCAATTTTTTTTCAAGCGCTAATTGGCTAAAAGTGATTCTAACATAGCTCCTCCCACAACCATTCCCACAGAGCAAAACATATATGACGTGTTCAGGAATACTATATGACATTTTGAGGGTCCTTAAAATCTTGACGTGTTTCATAGCCCTGAAGCGGAAAGCAAATCTAACTAGAAAAATCGTATGCTCTACAGTATATGAATCCTGTGTTGGTGGTAACAATTATTTTATGACATTGGTCTAGATATTCATAAACTCTAATAAAAAACAAATTGAAGGATTTTTAAAAAATCGTATTGATCTGTTTAAATAATTTATCAATCCTTAATTTTTTTAAAAACTACTCATTGATATCTTGTTATGAAAATTTCAAGAGCCTACCTAGCATAACAAAATTTGAGGTGGCGGTCCCACGACGACACAAAGTTCCTTTCAGATTAGATGTATTTCACTGTAATATTTTTTAAACTGGAAATACTACAAATAACAAAACATCGATTTCAAAAACTTTAGCGGCTTTTTGTATTAAATTAAAGCATTAAAAAATTGTTTTCTTTTTTTAATCAAGCCAAAAATTTACATATTAAGAACCTTAGTTAAGCTAAAAATAGCTTAAAACAATGGTTAAATGTTACGAAAATACTAAAATTGTTTTAATGTTCTTGTTAAATCTCCGGTTTTTTAGAAAATTGGAAAAAACCATTTATTTCATAACTAATTTTTATTTTGCGACGGGACCGTCGACCCAAAACTTAGTTATGCTAAGTTATGCTAGGTAGACCAACTTCTAAGTTAAGGATGTTTGGGAGATAGTTGTTTTAACGTTTAAATAGCTTTTCTTTAAATTCTCAAAAACCTCAGCTTTTAACCATAAAATAAAGGTTAAGGGGGGCTGTAGGGTATCTGACTTAATTTCAGCCAGGCCTTAATTTCGGCCACCAATTTAAAGTCTTGCTAATAACTTTAAAAGTTTTCAAACCGTAAAAAATAAGTTATGTATATCAAGCACAATGTCTAAAGATAAATTTGCAACCTTTATAAATATTTATTGTTTGTTTTAGCAATAGTTATAGGCATTTTTTTCTAGGTGGCTAAAGTTAATGGCACGCGCCTTACCTTCCGCCACGATAAAAACAAAGTTTAAACCTCCACTGATTTTAAGTGCAACAGGAATTTTTAAATTTTGCACTGAAATAACAAACATAGCTGTCGTTTGATTTTTAGAGCAAATCTTGGCTCGATTAGAAGAGCCAAAAAAAACTTATCTATAAAAATAAAAAGGTGGTCAAAATTACGTCAGCTTCCCTAAGTTCTAAATTAAACTTAAAACGTGTAAGTATGGCTGAACAACTTTCTTAATTTTAGTCAGCCATTTTTTAATAAAAAATCTGCCAAAATGGCAGAATATTCAGCCAATTTTCACGCGGCTAATATTTCTGCCAAATTGACAGATATTTTTTATTATTTTGGCAAACCTATATTTCGCCGAAATGGCAGACAATAATGTCTGCTAGTTGGGCAATAATGTTAATCAATAGGGCTAAATTAGATCAGCCATTTTGAAAACACTCTTTTTTAGGCCTTTAAAATCATTTTAAAAATAATATTACTTTTTTTAAAGGTCTTTTTTATTTTATACAGATAATGTTTATTAGGTTACATTTAACGTTTTTTTGTTGGTTTTCATCTAAATAATGTGGTTTTCAAGATTTTATCAAAAATTTATTTTTAGTTCACTATCATAAAAACCTATTTAATTTAAAGCGAACAACTAAAAGAAAAAGCTAACATATAAAATTCACTATCAATTTCTATCAATATCATCATATTATCAATATCACCCTGTAAAATTTATGTTTATTATTCTTTCATTTAATGTTACTTGTCAACTTATTTTACGGTTAAAAATAAATTCTAATTCTAATTCTAATTCTAATTTTTGCTTTGAGTTTATACTCCTTTCAATCCCACTAACACTCTTATTAGAAAAAAATTAGTTTTAAACAATTTTACAGGGTGATATTGATAATATGATGATATTGATAGAAATTGATAGTGAATTTTATATGTTAGCTTTTTCTTTTAGTTGTTCGCTTTAAATTAAATAGGTTTTTATGATAGTGAACTAAAAATAAATTTTTGATAAAATCTTGAAAGCTATTTAAATGAAAACCAACAAAAAACGTTAAATGTAACCTAATCAATTGTATAATAAAAAAGACCTTTAAAAAAAGTAATATTATTTTGAGATTTTAAAGGCCTAAAAAATTGTTTTCAAAATGGCTGATCTAATTTAGGCCTAATTATAACATTATTCCAAACTGCGGCGGGCATTATCTCTGCCTTTTCGGCGAAATAATCCATTTCCGAAATGATAAAAAATATCTGCCGAATTGGCAGAAAATATTAGCCGCGTGGAAATTCGGCTAATATTGTGCCATTTTGGCAGATTTTTTTATTAAAAAATGGCTAGACTAAAATTAAAGTTGTTCACCATTACTTAGCATTTTTATTTTTAATTAGAACTTAGGGAAGCTGACGTAATTTTGACCACTTTTTATTTTTATAGATAAGTTTTTTTTTGGCTCTATGGAGCCAACTTGGTCTAAAAATCAAACGACACTCCTGTTTGTTATTTCAGTGCAAAATTAAAAATTCCTGTTGCACTTAATAAAGGTTAGACTTTGTTTTTATCGTGGCGGAAGGTGAGGCGCGTGCCATTTAATTTTAGCCACCTCAAAAAAATGCCTATAACTATTCTAAAACAAACAATAAATATTTATAAAGGTTGCAAAATTATATTTAGACATTGTGCTTAATATACATTAACTTCTTTTTTTACGGTTTAAAAACTTTTAATTTATTAGCAAGACTTTAAGAATCATCAGCAAAATTATTAAGTCGGCAATTTAACTTTTTATTTATGGTTAAAAGCTGAGGTTTTTAAATTAAGAAGAAAGCTATTAAACGTTAAAACAATTATCTCCCAAACATCCTTAACTTAGAAGTTGGGCCTAGCATAACTTTGGCGTCGTTTTGAGTTTAGGTCAAACCCCGTTTGAATAAAAATTAGTTATGAAATAAATGGTTTTTTTCCCAATTTTAAAAAACCGGAAGAGCAAAACATTTAAAAACAATTTTAGTATTTTAGTTAACATTTAACCATCTTTTTAAGCTATTTTTAGCTTCTTAATATGTAGATTTTTGGCTTGAAAAAAAGAAAACGATTTTAATTTAATACAAAAAGCCGCTAAACTTTGGAGTGTTGTTATTTGTAGTATTTCCAGTTTAAAAAAATATTACAGTGAAATACGTTAATCTGAAAGGAGAAGTTTTGTCGTCTTCGGACCGCCCCACCTCAAATTTTGTTCATAGGCTCTTGAAATTTTCATAATGATAGTTTTTAGAAAAAATTAATTTGAATTATTTAAACAGATAATTTTTAAACTAGTTTTGTCAAGTTTATGAATATCTAGACCAATGTCATAAAATAATTGTTACCACCAACACAGGATTACTGTAGAGCATTACGATTTTTCTAGTTATTACTTCCCGCTTCAAGCTATGAAACACGTCATTAAGGACCCTCAAAATGTCATATAGTATTCCTGAACACGTCATATACTATCTAAATAATTAGAAAGGACTATGTTGCAATCACTTTTAGCCAATTAGCGCTTGAAAAAAAAATTGAATCTCCAATGAATGAAAAATCTCCATTTTTTTAATCTCTAATTGACTAAAAATGATTCTAACTCTGTGAAGGTCATAACTCTGTGAAGGTCTGTAACACTGAGACTGAACAATTTCCTTTTAAATGGGAGGGTTTTGACTATCGTGAAACTTGTATCAATTTTTTAAAAACTATTTAAAAAACTTTTAAATTGGTTTATAAAGATTAAAAAACTTATTTCAAACGATAAAGATGGTGTCTTGAAACGATGTTTAAATCGTTCTTTTTTATTAAAGTTTATGAATGACGGGCCGTCTGATGTAAGACAGAATTTTATTTGAAACTTCAGCTCCACGGAATTGAAGAATATTTGTTTGGCTGAATATAAGCATTTAACCAGTAACCCACCAATGTATTGTACTTCGTTCAGTTACGTATTGCTCTATGATTAAATTATCTGTCATATTTATATAGACTAGTTCGGAATAAGCATCTTTTACTGTACTAGAGAGGGTACAAAAAGAAAAAAATATAAGTTTAAACCTATACTTTATAAAAATTGCTACACGATGATATGTTTCACTATATTGAAGTGCTGTAATATATCAGTTTGTGCTAAATAAATTTTTGTTTTTTAATTAAACATCACAATACTTTAAAATCACCACTAAAATAGTATTTTCCTGAACAGTGATTTCGAATTAGTAAAAATAAAGATAAAATTTGTGCTTTTAAACTAATTTTAAATCTACATAGGTTTTTTTTGCTTGTAAAATTATTCAAAATTTAAAAATTAATTTTAAAAAGTTCATTCCAAACTTTTAAATTAAGCATTATCTGTAATTGAAACATTAAAAAACTGGGAACAAGCGCGCCAGCAGCGCCGTACCTAAGAAGCGGCAAAACACTAAAAATCCCCAAAAACTGCTTTTGCTTTTGCAAAATTTAAAAAGTATTTAAGAAATTTTGAACAGAAGGGGTCGAGATTTTGAAACCAATAAATATTTGAAATATTTTAAACTGTAAAATGTACTAGTCGCTTGCTGTTTCTCAATTTTCCCTCTACATATGATTGGCGCTAGTAGTTATTGTACCCTCTTCCTAACACTAAAAAACCCTTTTTCCGAACTAGTCTATACCGGCGAGTTCTGGCTGGGCGTGTGATGCACATCTCAAGACAATGGACGTAAAAGCTTTTTTACTTTTGTTAAACGCAAGTTAAAGTTAATTGAAACTGAAAATTTCCATAAAAATTAAGCCATTTTACAAGTAATCTGAGATTTATTAACAGAATTTAATCTAAATATTTAGTTTCAAGCAGTACAAGTCGTTTTGTTTGTTTAAAAAAAGGTCAAAAACCACTCAGTCTATTGTCATTAAAATGTCCATGACACGCCGGGCGAGGCCTCGCTGGTTTATGAATACGGCTGTACATTTGGATTTGAAGTTTGTATGGAGACAGTTTTAAAATTGTGCGGTTATGGCGTATTTTTGTTTAAACAATTTGGAACGCAGATTTTCAATTCCCTCCTTTTTACAAAATTAGTCAACTTTAGCCCTTAAAAAATTACAAAATTAACCGATTTAAAAAATAATTGTTAAAACAAGGTATTTAGCCCGCCGCTCCAGACGCCCCCCCCCCCAACACGATTTCTGTAATAACGGTGATGGCGGTTTCTTTTATTTTCCGCGTGATTCCCGGTTTTCTTTCCTGTTTTGAAAAGATGAGCGGTTCCACTTGCTATTTTTTATATAAAACGAATTTTGCTCAAAATTTTAAATTGTTTTGTTTTCAAATAGTCGATTTAGTACTGCATTTCCCGAGGTTTAGCTAGGTTTAGATAAATAGTACAAAATTCGTTTCGTTTAAACGCTTTGTAGCTCAATGGTAAACTGTGCAGCAGTAACAAGTTACAATATGACGTTTCGATACCCATACAACAAGCTGGACGTCATATACATTCCACCTCTGAGCCGCCATGAAAGTCATTTAATTTTATATTTTTTTAGCAAAGGATTAAGCGCAAAATTTATTCGTGTTTTAAATCTAATTCCTTTAACAAGTCTCCAAGTAGTGGTTATTTGTTAACTTCTCAAATCAAAGCGCAAATTTTTGTCCACGAATTTAGAGTGTCTAGATTGTCTTAATAATTAAGCATACAATGGTTTTCAGTTTAAACGAAACATAGAATCAAAGCCACACAGTGAGCTATTAATAACGAATTGTGCAAGTTTCGTTATGCAATCAGCTTAATGAGTACAAAGTTTATTCAGGTTTTATACGTTCAATGTTTAATCCGACTTAAAATTAATCTGAGATTAGCGATTTTCAACAATCAGTAAACAACTATATCAGTATCCATTGGATAATCTAGCCTAACGGATTTATTTGAGGTTTTTCATAAATCAAAAGACGGCTAAAAGTATAACAAACATTTATTTTATTAACTGAAGTATACCAGCGATGATTTTATTACATTTTGGGGCTATGTTATTTTACTAAAATTGGTCAAAGCTTTTTTTTCAAGTAAAAAATTTATGGTTTCAAAGTTTAAAAGTTTATTTATTTCGCATAAAGCAGGATACTCAAGCCCGATGTTACTTAGCACTAATTTCCCAACAAAATACTACATAACAATATTAACAACCAACATTATTACAATGCAGCATTTTTAAGTCGGGACATGATCCACGGAATGGACTCAATGGTGTTTATATGTTCAGAAGAACTCAGAAACTAGCATATATAAAACAAACGTAAACAAATTTATAACTTTGTGATCGTAATCTGACGAACGTGATTGGTTCGACCTGGTAATGCCTTGTTTTGTGTATAGCGTTCCTTATGTTGTTTGCTGGATTAAATGATGTTGATGTAAATTTTGACCTTTTACTCAAGTAAAGGTTTTGACTTAAATTAGCCGTAGCTAAAAACTTAGGGTAACTGACTTAAGTTCGGCCACCTTTTTTTATTTTGTTGGGTAATTATTTCGTGGTTCTTTCAATCCAGCCAAGAAGATTCAGTCTAAAGGCTGGTTCATACTTATGACAAAACGTCCTTTTGACAAAAAACAAGGACAGAAGTCCTTTGAAATCTGTCCAAAGAACAAATACAGCGTAAAAACGTCCTTTCGACTTTTGTCCAAAGGACAAAGTCCAAAGGACAAAATCCTACTTTCTTGTTCTTTGGACTTTTCCCTTTGGATTTTGTCCTTTTGGACAAATTTTAAGAAGCATTCATACTTCGTCCAAAGAAAAAATCCAAAGAACGTTTAGGCTTTTCCAAAGGACGTTTTGGCTTTTCTAAAATTGTCCTTTTGACTTTGTCCAAAGGACGTTTTGTCATAAGTATGAACCAGCCTTAAAAATCTAACAATAGCTATTTTTTATTCCAGTGCAAAATTTAAAAATTTCTGTTATAATTAAAAATCAGTGGAGCTTTAAACTACTTTCCTAAAGTGGTCAAACTTGAGGCGCGTGCCATTAAGTTAAGCCAGCTTGAAAAAAATGGCTATAACTATTGCTAAAACGAACGATAAATATTTTTAAACGTTACAAATTTCCCCTTGGGTATTGTTCTGGGCACATAATATTTAATTTTTTTCCGTTGACAACCTGTTATAATTAATAGCAAGGCTTTAGATAAGCATATCAAAACCTGGAAAATCCTGTTTTAAAATGTTGTGTTTTTTGTTCAATTTTTTTCGTGAAAAAAACTATATCTACAAAACACGACTTTTATTACAAATACCCAACTTTAAAAAAAGTGTGGTAAAAAGTTTATTGGATTTTTTAATATTTTTAACCTAAAAAACAGCAAAAAAATCCAGTTTATTGGATTTTTTATATTTTTAACCTAAAAATGGCAAAAACAAAATCCGCCTTAAATTCGGCCACCTTTCATGTTTTAAAAAAACAATAACAAAACCCTAAAACACAAAAAAAACAATTAAATAATTCAAATTTTTAGTTTTAAGGATAAATAAGACGTTAAAAAAGTTAGAGAGGAATATAGCTCTGCCAGCTTTGCCTATCATTGATGTTTAATATCTGACTGCATCACTACGCTAAAAACAATAACCTGACTATTATTTACTGCGTTTTAATATTTTTTTGGGAAATTCCTTATTGGTATATAATCCAAACGTAACCTATTAGGTAAACCCACCTTCTAACATTTTACTACAAAATCCCTCTGACTGCATCCCTGCGCCAAAAAATTACCTGACAGTTTTACTGTTTTTGCAACTTTTTGAAGAAAAAAACATGTTTTTAAAACGTTAATAAAAGGTTAATATTGTTTATAGTAGTTTTATTTAACATGTATGCCGTATCTATTAAACGGCATATTCGATTTGAAATCAAAAAACTAAGATAAATTCTTAATTTAAAACTATCTGCGAAACGGGGGAACTTTGGTTTTTTGACTATTAATATGCTTTTTAAAGGTAGCAGGAAAGTTTATGTATTAATATTAAGGAAAAGATTTTTTCTCTTCCAAAATTTAAAAAAACGTCAGGGTTTTGCCTTACGAAAAGATCCGCTTTTGCCGGATATAAAGGGGGCGCCCTTCTCCCGCCCCCTGGGCACGCCATTGACTCCATTCAATCAGAAGTTTTTTTAATATAACAGAGGTTTACGATGGACATGAAACAGAAATGTCCCCTGGAAAACCTTTTTAAAATTTTAATTTATTATTAATAGTAGTTTTATTTAACAAGTGTTATAGCGGTATGTCTTCACAGACCTGTGCACAGTCCATAAATCCCCTTTACTTTATTGTTTATTGCATAGATGTTTTTGGGGGGTGGGGGGCAGAAGGGTCTACTCCCCTAGAGCCAAAATTTCGGACCCCCCCACTAGAAAATTTCGGCTCCCCGCTAGACCTGAAAACACTTAAATTATTGATTTTAAAAATTTGTTAAAAAACCGGCCCCCCCTGACCCTCCCCCCCCTAAATTTGAAATCCCGCACCCGAGGTCGATCCCAAGGTTGGTACACGTATGGGAATTGCACCTTATTTCGGCTTTATTTAAAGACTTCTAATTAAAGGTATAATAAATCTGGAGTTACCCCGAAAATTCGCAAAATTTTAAATAAATTTTAAATAGAAGTTGTAAGCGAAAAATCAAATACAATTCACTATTTTATACGAAACAAGCTATTATTAACTAAAAAATCAGACTAAAAAATATTATTTATAACGTAAAATGCAATGATTGCCACAGTTTTTATATTGGACAGTCAGTCCGTTTTTTAGAAAAACGTTTATTGCAACATAAAAAAGATTCTAATTTTGCAATTTAGAAATATATTCAAAAAACTAATTATACAATATTGATTTTGATAATCCTAAAATAAAAGAAAAAGGAAAAAAAATTACAACAAGAAGATTTAATGATGAGCTTTTGAAAAAAGAATAATTCTTTACAAATTCTTTCAATATTGCAAAATGCGAAATTCATCCAGCATTAATATCTTCATCTCGAATATGGTTACCACCGAAGTGTATCATTTAATAACTCCTACAACATAACTTTTATCTGTGTGTCTATATTTATCTATTTATCTATTTACAACACAAACAACTTGGCACAAATCCAGTTTGCCGCGTTTTATCCGTCATATCTTTCCAGTCTTTTACATCCTTAGCACATTTTTTTTACCATTTTTACAGCTGTTTACGTCAAGTTTTATTTCCTGATTTTCTTCTCATTATTTTATCAAAATATTTTTTATAGTGTTTCAAAAAAAATTTTTTATTGCTATATTTTTTTAAAATGTTTTTATTACTGCGTCCACAAACTGTCAAACAAGCCGTTTTTATATATGTGTGTTTTATAAATATCATTTTTTAGAACTATTATAAGTTTAAGAGACAATAATTTTTCTTTTATATAACTTTTTTGGTTTTATTCTATTTTTTGTTAAAAAAACCTGTTCGTTCTGAAAAAGAAGAAACCCGTCATGGTTTCGAAACGTCAAAATAAATATTTTTACGCGGAAATTGCCCAAAATTTCATTATTATAATAAACAATTATATTGGAATCATTTTATATTTAACGATTGTTTTGATGCCGCCGTAATAAGAGTCATTTCATTTAATAAGTCATTTCACTTCAGTTTTTCCAGGTTTCTTGCAAAAACTTTCTTTGCTTTATTTTTGTACTTGAATTTTATATAATTTTTAGATGACGTAGCATATATTGAATCAAAAGTACTTAAGATTTACACAAAATACAATTAGATTTATGAGTATTATACAGTTAAGTTATTACCGTTTCATGGGAAACAAACAATGGATCGGCAAAAACTGTCCAAACCACAACTTCAAAGCAAGGTGGTGTTGTCAGTGATCCGTTGTAGCTGTAATGAAAAAAAACATAATTTATAATTTTAAACCAGGGTTTGTAAAACACAATGTGGGTAAAACGAAATTTAAGTAGGCTTATTTAGTAAAAAAGGTTGATTCGGATAGATAATTATATCAATATGAAGTTAACGTTGAATTCGATGCACTAATAAAAGTTTTGTTTAAATAAGGATAAATGCCAAATCTTGGGATTATATTTTTTTGTTTTTATTAGTTTTATACTTTTTAAAAATAATTAGTTTCGAAATAATTTATGGCAAATTATTTATGAAATTAAAACAAAAATGTACGGAGTCTGGAGCAACTACTGGAGCTAAACGCGGAGCTCCTCTGGAAAAAAGCTCAGGAAACAGCACTAGTAGACTTTAGGTTAATTGCAAATTTCTTGCAGCAATAATTGCAGCATTATGACAAAATGAATTTACGAAATTCTTTAACTATGTTTAGAACTATTTTTATAAACCATATTTAAAAATGTTTTCAACAAAACTCAACGAAACTATTAAACAACCCACCACAAAAGCGCAAAAATGCGCCCAAATTTAAAAACTAAACTTACCGAAAGAACGTTGACACATCGGTTGGTAACAAACTAGAAGGAACCAATGTTTCGATTATTTCCTTCGAGTCTAAAAAACCAATAAAAAAACGTATTTTAGGCATATACCTAATTGGTAAAATAAGCTTATTTTCAATTTTTTTATATTAAAAACAAATAATAAAAAAGTAGGTTACTATAATCGTGCATATTATAACACAAGAGATAATCTGACTGCACACTAAATTTCCGAACAAAATTTTGATAGAAATGTCGCACTTGCGCAATGTTTTTTTTTGTTGTGTAAAAAAACGCTTTGCGAAATAAAACAACATTGAGTGCAAAAAAGTAGCAATTTTTTTACAAAAACACTATTACTGCGTTAAAAGTCGCTGCGCCGGAAAACTAAATGAAAATAGTGGATTTTTGCGAAAAGTAGTACAAAGCATACATGGGCAAGATGGTCCGGAGTGGGAGGGGGTTAAACCCCAAATTAGGGGAGGGGGGTTAAAATCCGAGAAATGCAAAATACCCATATCGTTTTTTTTCTGGAGTGCATTTTACCCATATCGTTTTTCGATTTTGTAGGAAAAATAGGTAAAAAACGCTAATTTTAGGTCAAAAAGCCCTTTTTATTGCATTTTTGAGCTTTTTATTGCTTAAAACATTCATTTTGACCTCAAAATTTAAGTTTGGAGGCAGTTAGAAGTCATTTTAAAGACATTTTTTTCTTCATTTTTCCAAAATTGGGGGGTTAACTTTTTCTCCCCCCCCCACTTCTGAGTGAGATGGGGGTTAAACCCCCCTTCTCAGAATTTGGGGGGGGGGGTTAACCTCCCCCCCAACCCCCCCGTGCCCATGTATGGTACAAAGTTGTGCACGGGCGGGTGTGACTTTTCTAGCGAAATTGTTCTGAAAAATTTAATGTACAGTCGAACATTCTGGTGTTATATATTCTTGACACAAAATTGAGAATGCTTTTGTTTTAAACAAAAGTTTACAAAAACAACTCCCTTACTAAAACACTATCATGCGGCCCGTAGCTGTCAAAAGTCCACCGCTATGTTTTGGAGTTTTATAATTTTACTTTTCGTGCTACATTTCTTTTCGATGGGATTTACCCCTAGTGTGATTCGAAATGGTAAAATTAACACGAATATATGCAGAATGTGCAAATCATATATGAAAAATTAAGTCAGCGTATGCTATTAATTATATAATGAATTACTCCATTAAAGGTTATATTTATTATAATGGCACATTCGGCATTTTATATCACGCAAATTAAAATCGAGAGTAAGCCATTCTAACGGTTATAATAAGTTCTAATAGTAAGCCATTCTGATTTTATTCGAATTTGAAATGGCAAAATTAAAGAAATGTTGCATGAATAAAACGATTTTAATTTCAAACAAAAATTAACACAAGCAAATTATTTACATTGCGTCCAATTTTGACAGGTTGTAGTATTTTAAGACGAAAAAAAGTACTTTAAAAGGCTGATATGTCTAGTTCCGAAATAATTAGCCAGTACTACCACTACGCTTGTGAGTATATATAATTTGAAATTAGGTTATGCTATTATAATCGCATAATCTCCTCCCCATTTTAATTGGCGTGAATTAAAATGGCAAATATGCTATTATAATTGAGGTACCATTTAAACCCACTATTTCAATACAATACCATATGAAGACTTAATTTTTTAGATCAAAAGTAGGAGTTAAATATCGTCGTTACAACGGAAAAATGAGTCACAGTCATTCTAAAATACATGTGAATATGACTTTTTCTGTAGTTAATAGGATCCTGTTTTAAATTTAAAATGAGTCACAGCCATAGGTGGTCAGCCTCCCGGATTTGGGGGGACCCCCGAAATTTGGGGGGTGTCCCCAAAATTTTTTTGAGGTAGACCTCAAATACCCCATTTTTAGCGTTTTTAGTACTGGGACCCCCAAATTTTAGGGGGGGTATCCGGGGTACCCCCAAATTTTAGAAGGTGGGGGGCGTCGGCTATAATCAGGATTTTTTATGGGGGTATGGTCACAGCTCTGCTCACCTATGGTCACAGCCATACATATTTTATACAAACTGTGACTTGTTTTGCCGTAGTAACGACAATATTTATATTATGTATTTTTAGTCTGAATACTCACTACTTTTGCGTTTACAATACCACTGGGTTGTAATAGTCATCAGGGTTACGTGTATAGTTTCTGACGATGTTGACTCGTTCTTTCATAGTAACGACGACCCGTACCTTTTTTGCTGTCGGATCTGCTAACAGTGCTGCGTTTTATAGTAACGACTCGTTTTATAAACGACTCGTTTTATAAACGACTCGTTTTATAAACGTTTTATACTTGTTTTATAAACGTTTTATAAACGACTCGTTTTATAAACGACTCGTTTTATAAACGACTCGTTTTATAAACGTTTTATACTTGTTTTATAAACGTTTTATAAACGTTTTATAAACGACTCGTTTTATAAACGTTTTATACTCGTTTTATAAACGACTCGTTTTATAGTCACGACTCGTTCTTTCATAGTAACGACGACCCCTACCTTTTTTGCTGTCGGATCTGCTAACAGTGCTGCGTTTTATAGTAACGACTCGTTTTATAAACGACTCGTTTTATAAACGACTCGTTTTATAAACGACTCGTTTTATAAACGACTCGTTCTATAAACGTTTTATAAACGACTCGTTTTATAAACGTTTTATACTCGTTTTATAAACGACTCGTTTTATAGTCACGACTCGTTCTTTCATAGTAACGACGACCCCTACCTTTTTTGCTGTCGGATCTGCTAACAGTGCTGCGTTTTATGGCGTCGTTCAAATATAATTTCCACTCGGATTTGTGTTCGGATGCGGTCGCCGAAAACGGAATTCCCAAAACCGCCAGGGAGTCCGGACCGTCTTCCACTTTGGCCCCGCGCTTTAAGTGAACCAGATGAAGCTATAATAAACTATAGGTCAGTTAAATGCGGCTGCCGACCTCGAAGACTTGCAGTATTGATTCACTATTTAATTATAAAGCACTTCAAATTAAGCGAAAAAAAATGTAATATGAAGGATTAAAAACATGTTATTTTAATAATTATCTATCAAATTAATAATTTTACATCAGAAATAACAATCAGCCTTCCAATTGGTTTGTTTTTAAAACGTCATAACCGCAAACTTTCAATCGGTCTCCTCTTATCTCCTATACGATTTTACTAGGTAAGCCAGATA
>JASAMX010009200.1:0-13626 GCA_030248175.1 Microlaimidae sp. YZB2_3 | reverse complement strand
GCGAAAAGAACAAGTTCCATTGTAAGCCAGAGCCAAACAAGCTTTAAGAAATGAAAACCATTTGATATTTGTTTGATATAGTGACTCTGGCGATCCATATTTGTTTGACCAAGAGAAAAAATGCATAGTAGAACAAGGGCTTAAACTTAAACAAATTTTCTAAATAGGATAAAACGCAACCCTGTTGCAATTTACTAAGTACAAAATCAAGCATAACAAAAATTTCTATTAAATTAGTATCTTTGAACACAAGATCCGTTTTAATTCAGCTTGATGAGTTTGAGCTCTTGATTTCTGGTACTGATACAAATTATTGTTTTCCAGATATTGTGCTTGTTAGCTAGAGAGCTAGCTAGGAGTCTTAGCTATTCCAAATCAGCTCATAATTAAGGACTAAAACTAATATAATCTTAGGAAAGACTGAGTTTTTGGAAGAGAGGGTGGTGTATTAATACTAATTAAAAAAGAAACGAAATACAACAATTTACTAATTCATGAGAAATATCACAATTTTGAAGTGGTGGCAACAGATCTTATTATTTCAAGTAACAAAAATTGATTAATTATTGTTTACAGACCCCCAAATATTAAAAAATAAGAGGATTTATTGTTACTTACTATTGTTACTAGACTTTATTAAATGCTATGTAACAAATCATACACATACATCAATCGTTATAGGTGATCTAAATTTACCAGGAATCCGTTGGAATAACGAAACCATACTAAACAATTCGCAAAATGAGACTAAATACTACAAAAAAAATTTAGAATTAGGTCTATCACCAATTGTTCTTAAGCCATGTGTAGGTAAAAATTTCTTGGACTTGGTTTTAACTAATGACCCAAAAATTTTTAATAAAGTCCAACTTGTGGCAAATTTTGGTAACTCATATCATGCTGTAATATGTTATGAAATATTTTTAAATTTGCTTAATGAGAATATTTACACTAAAACTGACTTTTTGGTACCTGATTTTAGAAATGCTGACTAAAAAGTATTGCTATGCTTCTTGTTGCTCAAGAATGGGATCTAAATTTTAAATATCTTAACGCAGTTCAAGAATATTGGGATTGCTTTATAAAAATACTCACTGATTGTATCTATTTTACATGTGCCATTAGTAAAAAAATATAAACAACATAATAAAAAAATGCCGTTATCCAAAACATATTGTTAAACATTAAAATAAAAAGAAGAGTTTGTGAAAGCTCAGAACTGAAAATATAAATTTCAAAAATGACTTCAAAAAAGCTGCGAAAGAATATTCTCAAAGTGTTAAAAAGTTTAACGCACAATTAGAAGAAGAAGTGCTTAAGTCAAATGAACTTGGGTACGTCTTTAAGTATATAAACAAAAAGCTTAAAACAAAAGAAACTATCCCGTCAATTCAGTCTGAAGATGGTTCTTTTGTAGATGAAGATACTGAGAAAGCAAAAATTTTTGGAAAACATTTAAGTTCTGTGTTCACTAGAGATAATGATAATCTTCCTCCATTTGAACCAAAAAATGTTCATATTTTGGAAAACATAAGTTTTAGTGTAAAGTATGTTTTAAAATTTCTAAAAAGATTACGAAATAAATTGTCTCGCTCTTCAGATGGCATACCAGCCTTGTTTTTCAAGCGTTTAGTAAAAGTTTTGGCTGAACCTCTTTAAAAAATTTTTCAAAAATTATTTGACACAAGCGAGGTACCCCATGATTGGAAAATTGCCCTTACTACGCCCATTCACAAAAAATGTTCAAAGTGTCAAAAAAGATAATTATCATCCAATCTCACTTACTTGTTGTTCCTGTAAGATCACGGAGCAAATAGTAAAGTGTGACCTTTCTGTCGTTTTTGTTAATATATTATCTCGCCTTCAGCATGGTTTTAAAGATAAAACCTCAACAGTTACACAAATTCTTGATTCTTACAATGATTGGACCTTAGCTGTTAAAATAAAAAATCAGTGGACGTAGTATACTTGGACTTTGCAAAAGCTTTTGATGCAGTATCGTATCAAAAGCTTTTGTATAAATTAAATAAATATGGAGTTTCTGGTAAACTTTTAAAATGGTTTGAAGCGTTTTTAACTAACAGAGAAATGAAAGTAGTATTAAATAACTTTGTTTCATCATACCCAGTAACAAGCTCGGTACCACAGGTTCAGTTTTAGGACCCTTTCTTTTTTTGGTATACATCAATGATACTGTAGAATGTGTCCATAACTCTGAAATCAGACTACTTGCTGATGATGCAAAAGTCTACACTACTTTTGATGATAGAAGTAACAATAGACTTAAATTACAAGATGATCTGAATAGAATTGCCGAATGGGGTAGTGATTGGCAGCTTGGTCTGGCTGTAAATAAATATGAAGTATTAAATATAAATAAACAAAAAATTATTACTGAAATGGATTATTACTTAAACAATAAGAAGTTGCCCAAAACAAATGCTTTAAAAGATCTGAAAGTATATGTAACAGATGACTGAAAGTTCTCATTACATTGTCAAAAAATAGCTAGTAAATCTATAAAAATTGTTAACCTAATTTTTAGATGTTTTAAATCTCATTCAATAAAAAATTATCTTACTGCTCACAAAAGTTTTGTACGTCCTACAATAGAGTATGCAAGTGCAGTATGGAACCCATACATGAAAAAAGATTTTTAAAAAGTGCAATATGAAAGACACAGATTATGAAAACAGACTAAGTATATTAAATCTTGAAACGTTGGAAAAACGCAGAGAAAAATTTGATATGATTGAAACATATAAAATTCTAAACAACCATGTCAGTTTAAAAGCCAGCAAATATTTTACGCTTAACACAAATTGCACCAGAGGACATTCAAAAAAAATTAAAGTTGAACATTCCAGAGTCAACTGCAGAAAATATAGCTTCTTTAACAGAGTACCAAATAAATGGAATTCCCTAAATCAGAGTCAAGTTAGCGCCAAATCTTTACATAGTTTTAAAAAATCTTTACAAAATAAAGATTAATAAACCTAATAATGACTAAGCAAGAGCTTTATAATTAAAGCCTTTAGTCATACTTTTCTAGTTAGCCAGGACTTCTGTTTTTGATATTTATTATGTATTAGTTATTCATACTTATAATTGCTTTATGTGTGTGTGTGTGTTTTTTTTTTTACTTTTTTTTGTTTAGTGTAACTCAACTGGGTTGCCATTTGACCTATATTAATTATGCATGTATTTACTAGAAAATAAAAATCTCACCTTATCTTATCTTATCTTATCTTAATTGCGGTACCAATAAAAATCATCAATTATTACATAATAACAAAAATTTGCATGACCTAAGGAAGTATTTTGGAATTTTAACGAAAATTTATGTTGCGTTTTCATGGAGTTATTTGGACCATTTTCTAATATTTTAAATCAAAATAAATTAAAAAAATTAAGGCTAATCTTTTAAAGTTTATTATTCTTGTAGAACTTTTTAATTGAAAGGTTTGCTGCTGCCAGAATATGGGCTTGGAATCCTTCCAAATTTCAAATTCGCCATTTTTTACAGTTTATTGTAAGCTTAATATTAGGTTTTTTTACACAAACGATATATGAAAATTCGTCATATGTGATAAATTTTACATTTTTGATGGTTTTTAAAAAAATTTTGAAAAAAAATTTCGGCATTCGTGTTTGCCCCCCCCCCCCCCTCCTAGCCGCCGGGGGGTCAACCCCAAAAAAAATTTTAGGTCAAAAGTAAGGAATAAAAATTGCCGGACATTTAGTATATAACAATATAATCAATATCGTACACACTTTGAGCAGGAAGCAAAACAAAATAAATAATTCTGATAGTGTATTAGAGTGGCAAAAATTTGCGAAAAATCGCGAAAACCGCGCTCATTCAACTCATTATAAAAAAATTTGAGCCATCCGATTTCGCTCAAGCTTTCAGTAAAATTTCAGAAAAGTATATTTTAACAGCATACCAAGCGGCGTTTCTTATCTCGTACTAAAAAAAAGTTTTGTTTTTTGGGACCAGGTTTTTTTACCTCATCGGCAGTAGTGATGACGTCATCTAAAAACATTTTTTCCTAACCTTTTCAAAAGATAGCCAAGAGTCTAAGCTATGCTCCCATATATGCCCCGCACATATTCTAACCTCCGTTATGGATATATAGCATTTTAAATTTCGAGTTTTGTCGCCAGTCCGCATCATTTTTGTATAGACTTTAGTGATTTTCTCCAGGGCTTCAAGTTTTGGAGATCTGCAGCAGTGCTCCATTTTTCGGAACTCCAGGACTCGGCGTTATTCTTTACTAATTTCGTTTCTAATTAAATAGTAATGCCATGAATTATTTAATCACAAAAATTATTTTTTTTCAAAACTTATTAAAGGAGCGTTGTCATAAATCAAATTCCTACAACACCTGGATCATACAATTTTTTCGTTACTGAACCGATTAAATTGAAATTTGTAAATGTTGTAGAATTTGTTTCAAGAAGCCAATATATAAACTTTTAGGCAGATAAGTCTTGTATGAAAGGAGTATTCCATTTAGAGCGTTATATGAAATTGATTCATAACAGCGCTTCTAAATAGTAAACGTAGCCTTTAAAAAGAATAAATTAAAACATTTTTAGAGCGTGAATGATTTTGAAATCACTGATTTCCATGGCAGAGCTTCGGAGTTTCCTCCATTTTAAATAGTCGGAGTTTCGTAACATAATATTGGGAGGTAGAAAGAAACACACTGTTTTCAACCCATAAACACTTAGAAAATGGATAATCTATCAAATTATTCTCCACTCGTTTTGGCACCGGGAAGTCTATTCTAATCCACTTTTTCGGTTCAATTCTATTATGCTATTTGAAATATTTCTTATTTTAACCAGAATTTGTAGTTCCTTGTATAAATGGACATGTTTCCCAGTATATTAATTGTGTTAAAACTTTTAAAAATTTTTTTTCTATTTATATCTCACTATTTAAAAAAACGTTTAGTTTCCAATAAAAACCATCAAAATGACACCTAAAAATTTTTTAAATTCATTTATTGATTTATTACTTCTTTTCACTAAAAAAAGTAATGCCTCAAGTTTAAAATGGCGATAAAAATTAAATTTGATAAAAAATTTTTAAAAAAGTAATAAAATTGAAATTATTAATACTTTCTTCATGTGAACTTTGTTGCCTTTACTTATTGTTAAAGTACTTCTCGCCACCGTGGCACAAGGTTCCACCACATTTAACTCAAATGTAATAGAGATCATCTTTTTAAAATATCTAAACATACCTTTTGAATCAGCAGAACACAAAACTGTACTGTAAAGGACATTTATCAAACACCAGATTATTTGAAATCGAAGATCCCCATTTAAATTTGATGTAATGATGGCTGTAAAAAAGAAGTTCGGTATCTCTGTTGCTTCGCTTGGGCACAAAAGGAAAAACAATCAAAAAATACTGATTGGTTATATGGTTATATACTATTTGCATATAATGGTTATATACTGTTTGTATTTGCAAAATTTTAATTGATTCAAACATGGATATTACCATTTTTGAAATGCAAAACAAAACATGAATTCTGTCGGTTGAAAAACTTTTTTTCTGTTTTTTTTAGTCATATTCACATTGTTGTTTTTAAGCAATTCTATCTTTAGTTTTAACTATAAATTTTGTTAGAAAATTAAAGCCTTTATTCCCACGGCAATGGCAACGAAATAAGAGCATTCTTATTGTGGTGGTATAAACTGCACGATGGTCAGAACCCTCCCGTTTAAACAAAAGTTTCTTAGTGTTAAATATATTTATTAAACACAGATTTATTAAGTTATAGAATCACTTTTAGCCAATTAGCGCTCAGAGAAAAATGCAGATCTTTTATTCATTGGAGATCAATTTTTTTCAAAACGCTGATTGGCTAAAACAGCTCCTTCCACAACCATTTCCACAGAGCAAAACATATATGACGTGAGCCCGAATACCACTTGACATTTTGAGGGTCTTTAAAATCCTGACGTGTGCGCTGAAGCGTTGGGCTAAAAAATCAGAGACCTGTGTTTTTATTTCCAAGCTTATGTCAACAAATAATAAACTGAGTAATTTCACCAATTTATATATCCACCAACAATATACTATTCAAATGATTTTCTAGTTTTATAAGCATAACGATTTATAAGTAAACTCTTAATGTATTTGAAGTGCAGATTACCCGGCTTACACCACTGAATTTTGCCATTATATGTTGTGAAATACCGTATTTCACCTTTTAACGTTTTATCTAATCCTGTTTGGTGGATTGTCGACCACAATACTTTCCGGTTCTCAGACGAGTTCAGCAAACAAGAAGCTACGGTCTTAATGACAAGTAATGCATACTGAACGATTGTCTTGGCCATTTCGTTTTCATTCTGAAATAATATTACGCATTAATTTCATTTAAAAAAAACTATGACAGTTAAATGATTTTCCAAATTGTAATAACACGTTTTCAATGTTTCATTATATTTTTTCTAATAGAATTAATGTAATAAATCTTGTATAATAGTTGGGGTTCAAGAAGTTATTTAACAGTAATGGCGATGTGGATTTAGACACAATTATATGATTTTATAAATAATAAACTTATACTGTAAGTTGTCAGCTGCAAAAATATTATTTATCGCTGGCAAAATTAGTACGCCCAATCGAAAAACAAACGAACTGAAAATTGTGATTCTTAAGAAAACTCTGAGTGGTGCCATACTGAAACAATTTCAAATGATTTGTGCAAAACACACTCACCAAGATATTTCAATTGTTGATAGGCAAATAAAATCTAGCTGACCTCGATAATTTCAGTATTGAATCGACTATATAACAATAAAAACCTTTCTAAATTCCATGCATTATAACCATTCAAAATTTTTAACAAAAACGGTTTAATAATAAACATCAAATCAAAACCCATATTTTAATAATTATTTATTAAATTACTCAATTTCAAACCCAAAGCAAATTTTTAAGGGCTAAAGTTAGTCAATTTTTGTATAATTTGTAAAAAGGTGAAATTAAAAATTAAATCTGCGTTCTTATTTGTTTAAGAAAACGCCATAACCGCGCAATTTTATTTGGTCCACTCGTGTCTTCATTCTGATTTTCGCGGTCAGCTAGATATAATTCAACCATAGAAATTTTTGGAGTGGCAATTTGTTTTTTTTACAAAAGTATTAGCATATGAGCTTAAAACGATTGCCGATCAAACATGTCACACGAAAATTGCGCGTTGTTTTTTTAAGTAGAGTTTACTTTTACTAAATGAGGAAAATAAACCACAAATTAACAAGTCAAATAAAAAGCCTGGTGTTTTTACAAAATACTAAACGTATTTTAGCTATTTTTACTTCATTCATTTGCAATTTATAAAAAAACACATCTAAATAAACCGTAACATTTCTGAATGGTATATGATCACTGAGATATGTGGGTTAAAGAAACTTATATTTGGTTTTTTTAAAACCACAAATGCAATTGCGCACGCTGACTGCCAATAGATTAAATGGATCAATGGTTACAAAAGAATTTAATTTTTGAATCTTATATTTGTGAGTTTAAAAAATAACACTAAAATATACTTTGTTGACTATCTCTGAGATTTCTTGTAGAAAATCCACCAGGTAATCCCAACCATTTGCTCTAATAAATTGCACTCTTTCCAAAGGGCGATGGATAACTGCGTTTTGGATTTCCACCAGGACCGGTAACTTTTCTTCTAACGTTTCGGCTTCTTTTAGTTCTTTCAGTAGACATTCCAATGACGTTGCTGAATTTTCTTGGGCAGTTTTAAGTTTTATTCGAAAAATTTCTTCGCTGATTACACTAGCAAAACCACCTTTGTAGTGAACAGCGGTGGCGAAACACTGCATTTTGAAATGCGTTTAGAAATCGCACCAAAACGACTGTTGATTATGCAATTAATTAAAAGTGTGAATTAAAAGTGTGGTTTTTGGTTTTTTGTTTTTAAATTTCTGATCACGGATTTATAAGTTTTAATATGGATTGATAAATGCATTAATGCAAAAGTCCCACAATCAATATTTTTCAAAAATATTAAATTAAAACTTATGATATTACATACCATAGGCCTTTAAATCAATAATTTTATTTTTAATTTGCTTTTTTAAATATGGCTGTTGATTTTCATCTAAGCTAACTTCCGAGATTTCTGTTTTAAATTTTTTGTAAAATTTTTTGTTATCATAATAATAACGTTATTTTTATAGGTTTTTTTAATATAAAATCAATTTAAAACCAATTTAAAACCAAGTTTTCTTTACTGTTTTTTTTTTCTTTAAAAGCAAAAAAAACTTTAAAAATTTCAAAAAAATATCACCTTATCAGTTCAATTTCAATCGCGAAAACTTATGGTGAATCTTTCAAAATTTATATTTTGTTTTTTTTTTTTTGGTAAAATTTTTTGTTATCATACTAGTAATGCTATTTTCTTAGGTTTTTTAATATAAAATCAATTTAAAACAAAGTTTTCTTTACTGTATTTTTTCTTTAAAAGCAAAAAATTTAAAAAAAGGATAAATAAAGGGTACCTTATTAGTTAGATTTAAATCCCAAAAACTTATTGTGAAACTTAAAGATTTATATTCTGTTTTTTTTGTGAAATTTCTTGTTATCATAATAGTAACGTTATTTTCTCAGGTTTTTAATACAAAATCATTTTAAAACGAAGCTTTCTTTGCTGTTTTTTTAATAACAAAAAATTTAACAAATAACGGTCACTTTATCAGTTAGATTTAAATCCCAAAAAACTTATGATGTTTATTTCTAGACGCACCGTTAGCTTTCCTGATGGTTGCATTCTGACAGAAATTATGGGACAGCCGCTCATGCCACAGCAGGTGGCCAACGAATGGTATTCGAGAAGGTTAGTGTTCGCGGTTTTTGGTTGCCCGATACTCACCTTCTGATCGCCTCCATGTGGGTAGCCTATGGCGATCAAAATTTCTGAGGGTACTTCCGTTTGGAGCTTTGAGCGAGGATCCTGGATATAGTATTGCGATAAATACTTATCGGTATTTAATTACCCATATTTTAACTATGCATTTTTCAACAATTATAAAAGTAATTTGAAGTTTTATAACCTCCAAAACAGTTTTCAAAAAGTTTATGTACAAGCTGTTTGCGTATTTATATTTATTATCAATGTTTATTTCTTAACAATTTAATGTATTTTGATTTTTACTGATGATGACAACTCTGGTTTATCGACACGCTGAATGAATTCAATAAAAAGTCTTGGCCTTTAATTTTATAAATCGTTCTGAGTTTGCTATTTTGCCAAGACATCCAGTATACAAGAGTTTCAGTTAAATCTTGCTTGTATCTTAGTTAGTATATTATTATTTACACAATCTGCTTTAGCTCACAGTGGTGGTCACGTTGAGGGTCAATTTTAAACGCGCGTTTCTCGTGTTTTCTTTCAGGTCGAGAGGCAGAGAAAAACTTTCAAAATGACAAGGCGCGTTGCAAAAGAGTTTCCTATGATTTTAGAAGGCGTTTGGGCTCTTATTATATTGCGACTGGCCTATAAAAAGATAGGAAAATGCGCAGGACTTAACACTTCTAATGCCCTAAACGCGTTGCGTTTTTGCGTCCATAGTCCAAAGGTAAAACATCTGATAGTCCCAGCGTCTTCGGACTCCCGTTTATGCCGTTAGAAGTGTTTCCGCCTGCGCACTTTTACCAAGTGTATTATTTTTGGACTATATAGGCAAAAAATGCGTTTAGAGTATTGGAACTATTAAATCCAGCGCATTTTCCTATCTCTCTATTTCCAGTCTCGATATACTAAGAGCCCAAAGCCTTTCTTAGGAAACTTTTGCAAAAGGCCTTGTCGTTGCGAAAGTTTTAAAAACGGGCCGAGAAAATTTACCCTTAACATGCCCCCGACTGTATAATTTTTTTTTAGTTATGACTAAATTATTTAGTTTTTTATATACCTAAACAATATTTAGCAAACTATACATACTATCAAATTAATAATAAAGCTTATTTTTGTTGAAAAAAAAACACAAAAAATGTGCGGAGGTGCGGAGTCAAACTTTTTGTCTTCAATTTTGATAATTTTTTTGTGAAAACATTACCCCTACCCCCAATAGCCCACTAAAATTTTTTCAATAAAATATCTCTAGTGGTTCAGAAGTTATGACCCCCCAAAAATGACGTTTTTCGACAATTCTGTACGTGACCAATTGCTCAATGGGTATAACGATTTTCGTTACAAATTATACACTCAGAGAAAGTGGATATTTTTTACTTTAATTTGATACCTTGATCGTTAAGATTGGTGCAATATTTGTCGAAATATTGCGTTTCTTGTACAAAAAATCCGCAACTTTTTTATTAAAAACACCAAGATATCAAATTAAAGTAGAAAGTAGCCGCTTTCTTTGAGTTCATAATTTGTAACTTAAATCGTTATACTCATTGAGCAATCTTTCACGTACCGAATAGTCGAAAAACGCCATTTTTGTGGGGTCATAACTTCTAAACCACTGGAGATACTTTGTTGAAAAAATTTTTGTCGGTTATTGGGAGCAGGGGTAAGGTTTTCACAAAAAATGGTGGTGGCGTGTGTCTTTATGTTAGAAATGATTTAGACCCACGTCCGTTGCAAATTAACAACTTGTCACAGCATCTTGAAATAGTTTCAGTAGCTTTCCGCCTTGAAAGGCGGTGGTTTATTGCAGTATCTGCATATCGTCCTCCTGGACAAACTGCATATCAAAGGTTAGAAGCTTTGGATTGCTTAGCTGATTTTTTCGCTGGTTGTGGTGAACTGGCTGAAAATATTGTGTTGGGTGCGGATTTAAATATAAATTCTCTTAATCAACAAAGCTACGAGCCACTTAATATTATTTTAAATGAATTTAATCTGCATCAACTAGTAAATTTTCCAACTCATTTTGTTGGTGAAAGCCAAACTTTAATTGATCATATAATTGTAGGGAATCGGCAGATAATTTTAGGTGATGTTTGGCCTGGTTCTCCTTTTGACGGTCACCACTGTAGCTTATTTGCAGTCCTGAATGGTAGACAAATTTTGCAACCACCCCGAAAATGTAAGGTATATTGTTGGAAACGCGCTGACTGGGATTCAATTAATGTAAGTTTATTTAATTTAAATCTTGATCAAATTGTTGAATCCGCCGAAAATGTTGAACAAGCTGTGTTATTGTGGAGTTCGGAAATTAGTCAAATATTTGAAAGGTATATACCGACAAAAATTATAAAAATAAGACCAAAAACGTTTTGGTTAAATAACAGTGTAATAAAATTGGTTCGCTTAAAAAATCAGGCATATAAAAAGCTCCGTCAAAACGATTCTTTGCAAAATTATCAAAAATTTAAGTTATTGCAAAAAAAGTGTCGAAAATTAATTGCTGCTGCAAAAGGTGAAAGCATTCAAAAAAGTTTTCAAAGAATTACTAATCCAGCTGAATTCTGGAAAACTGTAAAATATCTAAGAGGGTCACCAAAGGAGCCTTTACCATCTATCTGTAGACCGGATGGCTCTTATGCAGTTAGCTGTGTTCAAAAGGCTGAGGAAATTTCCAAAGCTTTTTTCAGTTTCTGGAATGTAAATGACATTAACCCTTTCGCTATTCCTTTTGAACCAACTCCGGCAGAATTTTTATGTGAACCGGAGTTTGTTTACAATGAATTGCTCAAGTTGCGACCTAATTCATCGCCTGGCCCAGATCGTTTACATCCTAGAATTTTAAAGCAATGTGCACCTTATTTAACTAGCTCTTTAACAAAATTAATAAATCGTTCAGTGGTTGAGGGTACTTTCCCCAAAACGTGGAAGGAAACCATAATCACTCCAGTACCAAAAAAGTCTGAAAATCTAACTTCCAATGATTTTCGTCCAATTTCAATAACCAGTATAGTGTCCAAATTGTGTGAGGCACATATAATAGAAATTTTAAAAACCTTTTTAGATCCAGTTCTGTCAAATATACAATTTGGTTTCAGGAAATTTCGTAGTACCGTTGATGCTTTGGTACTTTTTGAGGAGTATATATGTGACGGATTTGAATGGTGTCGATTAAATGGGACTTCAACTAAAGTAGCCGCTGTATTTTTTGACATTAGTAAAGCTTTTGATTCTGTTCCGCATCAAAACCTTTTAAAGTGTCTCCATGACGAGTTTGGTGTTAGTAATTCCTTGTTAAATTATATAAAATCTTATCTTTCAGGGAGATCATTCAAAGTCAAGGTGGACAGTGTGTTATCAAGAGAAAGGCCTGTCTCAAGTGGAGTGCCTCAAGGATCAAAGCTTGGCCCTCTTCTATATATTGCTTATTGTAATTTTTTAGGTTCAATCACATTGTCTGCTGAATCAAGGATTTTAATGTATGCGGACGACTTGTGTCTAATCAAGCCTATTGTGTCAGTTGCAGATGAAATTGCTCTCAATGACGACATAAAACTAATTAATGAGTTCTTTTCACAACGATTCTTAACTGTTAGTACAAACAAAACTAAATACATTCTACTTTCTTTATCTAACAACCAGGTCAATTTGTCCACAGTTTTGAAATTGGGCGAAAATATTATTGAAAAAGTTAAACATTATAGATATCTGGGCTTAAATGTTGATGATAAATTTTCTTGGAGTCAACATACTCAGATAAAGAGTGCCTCCTTAAGAAAAGCCGCGGGTGCATTATCAAAACTTTTAGGTAAAAATGTCAGCACTAACACTCTTAAAAATATATTTTTTAGCACAATCTTTCCTTCTTTAACATATGGTTTGGCGGTGTATTATCCTTGTTTGCAAAAAGATCGATTAAAGCTGGAGAAATGCCTACAATCCTGTCTTCGAATGTTGTATAAAGATTATTCTCATTCATATGAAGAACTTAAAGATCATAGTGGTTTTATTTCTGTAGGTCATACAGCTGCAAGTTTTCGTGCCAGACTTATGTACTGTTATCATTATGAATTCCGTTGCCCACCTGCAAATAAACTTACTTTAATATCGGATTGTAATTTAAGAAGAGCAAATCGGTTAAGGATTAATGATTATGAATACCATTTGCCAGTTAAACATTTTTTCAGGACCAATTTATCCGCTCTAAGACAATCTGTGCGGCTATGGAATGATATTCCTACCATGATTTGTGATCAAAATAAGCACAGGTTTTTTAAAAACATGCGTGAAAAACATTTTTTAAATAGTTTTTTAGAAAATAATTTGTACTACAACGTTATATAATTTTACATAGTGTATTATATTAATACTAATGTTTTTGTAAATGTTCACTGTGTTTAGTTGTTTGACATCTGTAAATTTTTCTCAAGACTTGGTTTTGGTTTTAACCTAGGAGTGTGACGGTTTGGTTTTGGTTTTGTCAATCGCGCTTGCGGTGAGTCCGGAATCATTTTGTGGGTGTGGTTGACATGGTTTTGACTGAACTGTCTCACTTCTGGGTGTGTTATTGCAGTCAGGTTGTGGGTTTCAGTTGTCAAACGCGTTTATCTTTTATTTTATTTTTATTTTTTTGGTTTTAATTATGTAAAAGGTACATACAATTTCAAGTGCAGTTTTAACTAGCTTATGTATGTTTCCTGTTATTTTAACAAAATAAAATTCAATTCAA
>JASAMX010009199.1:0-69211 GCA_030248175.1 Microlaimidae sp. YZB2_3 | reverse complement strand
CGTACAGTTTTACCCATTTTAATTTGCTCGCTTACTGAGCGCTTTTTTCACGCCCAAAAAATTACGTATGACCGTGCACTTTGATATAATATTTATGTATCTTTCCATATAAGATATCTTATATTGAAGCCTACGGTATGACCTACGTGTAGGTACAACGCCTAGGTCATACGTTGTGAGATTTACCGCGGTAAGGTTTACGTATGATATTGGTCAGTACAAGAATACCACACCACCTTGAGACAAAGGTTTTACAATTGTAACGGGGGAAAAGGTAATCACGTAAAAACGGGTTAAAATTGGGCTTAAACGAGCGCCATTTTCTCGATGATACATCCAGTTTCTAGCCGTTAAAAATTACACCAAGCCACGGCATATCGTCGTTACTCCAAAACAATGAGTCCGAAGCGTCATAAAATGCTCATAACTGTGACTCTTTTTATATCTTAAACCGCAAATAATCTAAACAAAATGAGTCAGAGTCACGTTAATTTTATAATGATTGTGACTTTTTGTGTCAGAGTAATGACGATATGCTATTTCCATTGCAAAGTTTATTCTTTTAAGCCGTTGGTGAACTATTGCATCGCTCTGTTATTGTATTTGGTTTAGGGTATATAGAGCCAAGCTTAGAGCCATTAAAAATCGCTAAAACCTATACCTAAGCCTAAACGAAGCCTAAAAAAAGGTGAACAAATTTTCTTACGGCTCCAAGTTCCCTACTTGCGGCTCTAAAGACCCCATACATTGTATTTATTTGCGTTGCCATCGTCCGCCTGTTTCATATCATTTAGTTAACATTACTTTATTAACATTACAATATTTGCGCCACTTTTGCTTCATAGCTACAAAAACTTCACAAACTAAGTGGTTTTCATCTTTTCTGCTATCATGACTTTTTGTCAATGTACTATACAAATAATAAAACCCGCTTTAAAAAATCAACAACAAAAAACAGTTTCATTCTTTCTGCTCTCGTATTAGTTTTGAGCCCCAATTTTTAAATTAACTTTTAAATGTAATTTGAAAAAATTAGGTCTTGGAGCAAAGTAATATTTTCTAAATAGCAAAATATTAAATTTAAGATTAGTAAGAATAATTTGAGGCCGGTGCGACACGAGAGTTTCGCGACATAACAGTCGCGGAATATTACAAAAGGACAACATAGGATAGTGGAAGCAAACAACAGGGTACCACAAGACAATCTCTCCAATGATAAGCCGTTTGCATTGCAATGTGCAAAAACAACACTGATAAAACAAAAACTGGTTTTTGAGAATTCATGATAAATAAATTATGAGTTTTTGGGTTAATTTTTTAATAAAACAAAGCTCTGATGTTCAAACAGCTTTGTTCCAAATTGATTATTTTCATAAACATTAGGGGCATGTAAAAATTTGTTATTTTTTTATTTGGTTAATTTTAAGATTAATTTTTTTACAAGCCTTTGTGGCATGTTGGTTTTTTTGTAATATTCCGCGACTGTTATGTCGCGAAACTCTCGTGTCGCACCGGCCTCAAATTATTCTTACTAATCTTAAATTTAATATTTTGCTATTTAGAAAATATTACTTTGCTCCAAGACCTAATTTTTTCAAATTACATTTAAAAGTTAATTTAAAAATTGGGGCTCAAAACTAATACGAGAGCAGAAAGAATGAAACTGTTTTTTGTTGTTGATTTTTTAAAGCGGGTTTTATTATTTGTATAGTACATTGACAAAAAGTCATGATAGCAGAAAAGATGAAAACCACTTAGTTTGTGAAGTTTTTGTAGCTATGAAGCAAAAGTGGCGCAAATATTGTAATGTTAATAAAGTAATGTTAACTAAATGATATGAAACAGGCGGACGATGGCAACGCAAATAAATACAATGTATGGGGTCTTTAGAGCCGCAAGTAGGGAACTTGGAGCCGTAAGAAAATTTGTTCACCTTTTTTTAGGCTTCGTTTAGGCTTAGGTATAGGTTTTAGCGATTTTTAATGGCTCTAAGCTTGGCTCTATATACCCTAAACCAAATACAATAACAGAGCGATGCAATAGTTCACCAACGGCTTAAAAGAATAAACTTTGCAATGGAAATAGCATATCGTCATTACTCTGACACAAAAAGTCACAATCATTATAAAATTAACGTGACTCTGACTCATTTTGTTTAGATTATTTGCGGTTTAAGATATAAAAAGAGTCACAGTTATGAGCATTTTATGACGCTTCGGACTCATTGTTTTGGAGTAACGACGATATGCCGTGGCTTGGTGTAGTTCAATGGCAGAAACTGGATGTACATCGAGGGAAATGGCGCTCGTTTAAGCCCAATTTTAACCCGTTTTTACGTGATTACCTTTTCCCCCGTTACAATTGTAAAACCTTTGTCTCAAGGTGGTGGTATTCTTGTATGACCAATGTCATACGTAAACCTTACCGCGGTAAACTCCACGTATGACCTAGGTTGTACCTACACGTAGGTCATACCGTAGGCTTCAATATAAGATATCTTATATGGAAGATATAAATATTATATCAAAGTGCACGGTCATACGTAATTTTTTGGGCGTGAAAAGCGCTCAGTAAGCGAGCAAATTAAAATGGGTAAAACTGTACGGTAGCAATATGCAAATTTTTGCAATATGTAATATCTAACGTAATACACTGAATCCGTGACAAAAAATATGCATATTGCCACCGTATGCATATTAATTATTTCCATTTGCTTGCTCACTGGTCACTAATACGCACAAACATGACGTAAAAACATGTATGACGTAAATATGATCTGGGTCATACAAAGGTTTCACGGTTGTTACCGAGTAAAAGGCAATCATGGGAACGGGTTAAGCCCCAATTTTTCAATTAAATTTGAAAAACTGGGTCTTGCAGTAATGTCTACAATAATGTTTGCTAAAGAATAGAAAAACTGAGTCTTAGAGTAACGTCCACAATAATATTTGCTAAAAAATAATATACTAAACACTAAAACCCGCCGCGAATTTCAATTTTGTGAAACAAGTTTTTGAAAAGAAATTAAAAAATATATAGATACAAAATAATATAGAAAATTCTCAAAAATAATATAGAAAAACATTAAAAAAGCCAGGTTATTTCCTTTGTGGAGGGATACAGTCATATAGTAAACATAAAAAATATCAAAGTCAATGGGTTAAAAAAATCAGAAATAATTTTTGACATTTCAAACACAAAAAATTAAAATATCATGTTCCTGTTTGTATCTTTTTATCCAGATATGCTTCAGCATAGCTGGTTGCACTAACCTAGTTTTCGTGTTTACCACGAAACTAGTTACTTGGCCTGGAGAAATATGCTAAACTGGGTAGTCTTCCCAGTATTAGCATTTCTTCTCCTGGTTGCTGTAATTTTATTATAATGTGTTATTTTAAATTAATGGCTATAATTTTCATATTTAGTAATAGTAACTAATTCTATTTAGTTATGCCAGATAACAAATGTACATAAAAAATTATCTAACTATACTAATCTTGTTAAGAATTTAATTAATTTTTAAATACTTTTTATAAAAAAAGTTTTATTTTATTATATAATTTAAAATTTACATAAAGATAACATACTGTAGATAAGACAGTGTAAGGACCTAATATATCTAGAAATACGTGTACAAATAAAAATCAATAATCCAACACAAAAAATATGCATTTTCTAATTTTTCTTTATGTAACTTCTAATTTAATAATTTGTAGTAATTGATAATAGCGTAATTGATAATTGATTAGTTGATTGATTAATTAATAACGTACATATACGTGCAATTCTAATAAGTTGTGAATAAAAAACATTAGTTCCTAGTTTATTACAAACATTACTATCTTTATGTATAAATCTTATTACTTTAAATTTGTAAGCATCTGCTTTTTTATATAGTGTTATTAGTCTATTACTATTTCCTGTATTTATGGTTAAATCTAAGTAATCGCGTTTATTATCTAAATTGTTTGTTTTTGTAAGTGGTAGCGATGGGGAGTAAATTTTCTCACAAATATTAAGAACTTTAGGACCATTAAAACTGGCAAGATCGTCTACGTATCTAACTGTGTTTTTAGTAATAATTCTATGACGTGGATTATTTTTTAAGTATTCAAATTCCATAAATGATAAGGTTAAGTCCGCAATTTGAGGTGATGCATTTCCTCCCATAGGAATTCCTGATATTTGTCTAAAAGTACATTCAGCAAACTTAACATATGTATTTTCTATAATAAATTTAATAAGTTTTTTGATTTCTAATTTATCGTAACTAACATATTTTTTATTATTATAAAACCTGGAATCCGTGTAGAAACATTTTTTATATCCTACAGCTATAAATGATTTATTGGCATTATTAAAAAGTAAATCCGTTAATTTAAACATACATTCCAAAACTGTGTTAAATGAAAGATTTGTATATAACGTACTAAAATCTGCACTTACAATATGATTTATATTGGCTAAATTTTCAATTTTATTTATAGCTTGTAAGCTATTATTAATAGCCCAATTAGTCACACCCAATTTATCAATTAAGGAATTACAGTAATTTTTAAAATGTTCTTGAAAAAACTTTAAAACTTTTCCTAGTCTGATTGATATTAATTTAGTGCTAGATTTATTGGCTCCCGCTATGAATCTAAATTTTATTGGCTCTTTATGTAATTTAACAATGGCAAATAGCATTGGCAAAATTTGATTATCTTGGAAATGGGTATATCGAATTCGTTAGCCATTTCATTATGAACTTTAATAATGTTTTGGGAATCTTTTACAGTGATTGGTTTATGATTACCTTTAATTTGTCAGTTACCATTATTATAAGTTACACCTAGTTCAATTCTGAAAAGTATAAAATGAATACTGCCATTTTTAAAAAAATTAATTGGTTTTTACAATTGGTATGTTAATCGGTGGGTTTCTTTATTTCCTATTTTTCCGGTATTATCAAATAGCTATATTTATGTTTTCCTTTTAAAAAAGGAAAAAAAAAAAAAAAAAAAAAAATGCATATAAAAAATACATTTTACTTCTTTAAATTATACATTTTCTAATTATAAAAATATTTTAAAACACACCATAAACCACACACCAAACATCATTTTCCAAATATGATGTTTTTAAAATGGCTTATTCATTTTAATACTTTTCAGAATGGAACCAAATATAAAATTTAAGCTTTTTAGTATCGTAGCATAATACCATCGCTTCATCATTTTCCCCTTATTGAAGGTTTTTTTAATCAAAATATGGTAAAAACAGTATTTTTAAAAATAATTAAACATAAACTTACCTAAAACAACATACGTTGTAACTTTTTTTACTCAAAAGCTATAGCTCAAAAAGTATAGTATTTGTGCTGTTCGCTTCTTTTTTATTTTTACAAAAATTATGTTATATATCCAAAATGTTGTCTGTGAGAGAATATTTCTTTGGGGTTTTATTTTTAACGGCTTACTAAATTTGTTTACATTTATACATTGTCTTTTTTAAAAACAATTAGTTAATTAGGGCATATTAAAATTAAATTTAAAATAAAAAATTATAAGTGAAAAAATGAATTAAAAATCACATTTCGCTCCTAATCTTCAATGCGATTCTTAATTCCGAAGGGTATAAACAACCAGTCGGAGCTCGTCAGGAAGACCTGTTGTTTTTACCCTGTGTATTAAACAATTGTTTTAATGCAAAAAAACGATAATAAATTTTTATAATTAACAAATTTATTGGTTTGGAGATTATTAAATATTTGTTTTAAGAAGAATTTTTTTGTTAATTACTTACTTATTTACTCACTATAAGTTTACAAATTTTAATAGCGTAAAATTACTTACCGCATGTTCCTGGTAGTTGAAATCAGCTACCCGCTTTCCCTTATGCATTCTTCCGGCTCCACCCATAGATGATTCGTCTGAAATACAATAAAGTGAAAGTAAAATTAAAATTAATCAAAACAATTACTTAGATAGAAAGAATTAAAGAAATTAAAATTGTTTTATATAATAGTAAAAAGATAAAGTTTTTTACCAGTAATTGAATTACCTAAAACAAGTATATTAATTTACCATATATAACACAAAGATATAAACAATTCAGATACTAAAGACTTTTAAAAAATTGTTCTATATAATATTAATATAATAAATTTTTTACCATATTAATAATTCCTAAAATACGCGTATGAATTTACATTATTTACAACCCAAATATTTTAAAAAATAATTTAGATAATAAAAAATTTTTTAAAATTAAAATTTAAGAAAAATATTTTTAATTTCTTACCTTCTTTACTCATGGCACGGGCTTGTTTTTTCAGACACACAAAAATAAAAAATAACAGATAAAAAAATTTTTTTCAGGAGAGAATAGTGTAAATTCTATAAATGGTTCTGTATTTATATCTTTTTTTACACTATAGGCATAACTGGTATATTGGTAATATTGGCATAACTGAACTATAGGAAAAGATTTACTTACTTGTTTAAAATTTGCATTGGCATTACATCTTTTTTGAACTATACAAAAAGATTTACTTGTTTAAAATTTGCATAGGCACATTAAACTAAATTTTAGAAAACTATAAGAAAAAAGATTTACTTATGTTTAAAAATTTTTTTGCATAGTAGCATTAAACCTAATTTTTGGCAATTTAGCAACTACAAAGCATAAGCAATGTAGAGAGACAAGGGGCAACCACGAAGCATATGCTAAGTGGAGATACAAAGTGCCCAACACAAAGCAGGGGCCTTGTGTGAGCATATACAAACTTTTTAGTCAAAATGTAGAATGTTAGAATTTAGATAATTTTCAAATTGTTGAAAATTTATGAAACCATACTTAGAAATTGAAGACTTATAATTTTTATAAAATTTACATAATTGCTTATATAATTCATTTTTTGGATAACCTAAATCTGTAAATTCCTGATACAGTTTATACAATTTATCGCGAAAGAAACATTTTTTGGAGCAAATACGTATAATTCGGATTATTTGACTATAAAATATATTTAAACCCAAATCATGGCTGACGTTACTGGATTTATGAATATATCTAATAACTTTAAAATTGTATTGATCTGTTTTATTGAATAAATTAATGTCAAGTTTACCAAAATGATTAATATTTAAATCTAAATCAAGAAAATTGCAAGAATTATTTGAGATATTAGTTTTTTCTAAAGGTATTTCTGTTGGATAAATTTGCTTGCATATTTCAAAAATACTATTACAGTTGAAATTAATTATATCATCTATATATCGATATGTATATTTGGATTTAATTTGATTTCTTATATTTGATTTTAAATATTTGAACTCCATAAAAGAAAGAGTGAGATCTGCAATTTGTGGGGAAGCGTTACCACCCATAGGAATACCCGAACTTTGCCAGAAAATGGTTTGTGCAAATTTAATGTATGAATTTTTTATTATAAAGTTAACTATTTGTTGAACTTGTGTTTTACCAAAATACAATTTTCCTATAGGTATATCCGAGTAGTAGCAATTTTTGTAACCAACAATAACATATTTTTTATTAGCATTAGTAAAAAGTAAATTGATTAATTCAAACAAATTTTTTAAAACAACTGTATGGGGCAAACTAGTATATAATGTACTAAAATCACCACTAAATAAATTATGAAAACCTTTAATATTTTTACTAGGTCCTAAAACTTCTAAAGAGTTATCTACTGACCAGTACATAGTTCCAATTTTATCTTTAAGCGCTGAACAATAATTTTTAAAATGTTGACGAAAAAATTTTAATATTTTACTTAAAACAATTGAAAGGTCTTTGGTACTACATTTACTAGCCCCTGATATGTAACGAAACTTGATGGGTGTTTTATGAAATTTTGGAACGCTAAATAGTTTTGGAATACATTTATCTTCATTTTTTACAGAAACTCCTTGTTGATTTGAAAATAAAACGTGATCATTAATTAAGTTACCTATATTTATAGTTTTCATAGGCTGGTAAACTCGATTACCAATTATACTTAAAGTTTTATTTAAGCTATGGATACCCAATTCATTACTTATGTTAAGAGCATAAAATTTTTTACATATAATAGCAAAGTTACTATTGGCTTTATCTATAGTTGTGATTATAAATTTATCATGAATTGACTTAAGGAGACGTCGAATAGTATTTATGTCATAAACTTTTGTAAATGTTGTATTAATATTATTATTTATATAGAAATTAATACGATTAGATATTATGCACTCGGCTCTTTTTTTAAAATTTTCAAAAAAGGGAATGGCTATTTTAAATCTATTTGAACAAAATTTAATAAGTTTGTCTATACTTTTTACACAGGTTAAAAAAACTTTTTGCCAATTAAGTTGCTGGGGTAATCTATATTTAGCACCAAAATTCATAAGTTTTTGTAAAATAGTGTTTTCTATAATATTAAGATTACCAGTTACAATATGTTTTAATTCTTTATTACAAAATTTTGAATGCTTACAGTCGCAATCTTGAAATAGCAATTTATTTAAATAATTGTTGTTGAGATTTTCCAAAAAGGTTGTTTGATTACAAAAGATAGAGCTAATGCTAGGTGCATATGTATAAACAATTTTAAATTTTATATTGCTATCTGTAGGATTTGGTAAAAGTGACATTAGACTAGTATCATTAAATAAATTGCTAAATTTAATTAAATCCAATCCTTTATTAACAAAATAGGTAGAAATGTATTTAATATTAAATAAATTTTTTTGTTTAGGTTTGTTTTGATGTCTAAATCTATAAGCAGCCATTGCATTAACGCCTAGTTTAACCCAATTATTTAATTGCATAGATTCAATATGAAATAAAATATTCCTAAAATTTTTTAAGGATACAGTAATAAAACAATTATAAATATCGGAAGGAACTATGGAAGAACTTTTTAATTTATCTAAAATATAGATTAAGCCTGTTACATTTAGCGTTTCATATTTTTTTGAGGCGTTTTTAATAAAATTTAGTATTTTTATGCCAGTTTTAGCCGTGCTCCTTTAAAACTGCTTTAAGAAATGTGGTGCAATTACGTTATACAATTATGTTATACAGTTTCGCGGTTTTTAAAATAACATTTATTTAGCCCAATATTTGTAGTGTAATATTAAGGTTCGTTTACTAAGGAAACAGTTAGGGTTCCAATGTTTTTTTGTCAGTGCTTTGATTTGTTTTGCACATGTGGCTAGCGGAATTACTGGCAAATAGAAAACTAAAATGCGTTTTCTATTTGGTGTGAGAAAATATGGCTCAAAGTAGTCGGCAAAGTGTCAAAGTAGTATGGCAAGACTAGTGTCAAAGTAGTATGGCAAGACTTGCCGAAGTAGTCGTGAGCAAAATCCCCTCAATCAAATGAATTGAGCTCTACCGATACATGATAGTGTGTCATGAGTATCATGATGCATCACTTATTCTGGGGGACATTTTAGAAAAAAAGTTGTACATGTCATTGGACATATAAGGCCAGTAGAAGTGATGCCTACTTGAGAGAGTATCTTTTTCACTCCAAGATGTAGGATTTTGCTCTACAATTTGTCCCATTTAATTATGTTTTTTTATAACTTTGGATGAGTTGGTAACGTTTGCGTTTGTAGGTAGCAAAAGATGTCGCAAAATTGTGGGATAAACATGAGCCTGTATTGAACAACGCTCGAGAATATAGATGTTCAATTTGGACGGTGGCAGCACATGGCTTTAGACAGCTTAGTCTGGTAATTTAGTATTGGGAGTTTAGGTTGTTTTGAGAGATGTAAGGCAACCCTATTACTAAGATGATTAGGATTAAGGCAAAAGATAACAATACTACTAGATTCAATTGCAGTCTCAGTTTGATACCAGTGACCCTGTACACACACAATTTGATCAATAGTAGTAAAGGTAGTAGGTACTTATTAAAAATAGGGAAATATGCCTACCTAACAGATTTCATAACCATGGTTGAGGTATTCCTTGTGGCAAGATGTGTCTACTGTCATATCTCAGATTGGCAAGATCGATTGAGAACTGTTCTGTTTGCCAGATCGGATGGTCTCGCATATGGATGCCATGTAAGAGGATCAAGTAAAGGAGCCCCGGCTTGAAAAATGTCAAGCAGGACCCCCTCGCTACATGGAGCAGTGGTAGAAGACGGATTCTATCGCGACACCTTTGCAGGATGCTGCTAGGGAGGTTGGGCATCTGGGGGTCATAAATGCTTGGGATACATATTAGCAATTGCAGGCTGGACAAGTAATAACTCATAACGGCCATATTTATCAGGGGTATCATACTGCAGAGGATTTGCTGCTGTGCGCTTCTGCCTGCCCGACTGTTTGGCCTCAGTCATTGCTGGGCTAATATATTGTCTGTCACTGTCAGGTTGACTTACAGATTGACGGCAATTAAGAGGTGTGACCCTAACATCAAAAATATATAATATACTGAAAAATGTGCAACTCCTATATAAAAAAGTACAGAAAAGGTGGCCTTTATAATGAGCCTCTCCATTTAAATGGCACTCTCCACTATAATGGCATAGTAGCCATTTTAATTCGGCGAGTTAAAATGGAGAGGAAGCTATTATAATAGCCATTTATTGACTTAATTTCACTTCATATATACTCACAAGTCTAATACTGTCCGGGCTGCACGAGTTTCCCCGTGTTGGTTTAATACTGTCCGACACGCAGAAACTCGTGCGGCCCGGACAGTATTAGACTTGTGGGTATATATGAAGTGAAATTAAGTCAATAAATGGCTATTATAATAGCTTCCTCTCCATTTTAACTCGCCGAATTAAAATGGCTACTATGCCATTATAGTGGAGAGTGTCATTTAAATAAAGGCCACCTTTTCTGTACTTTTTTTATATAGGAGTTGCACATTTTTCGGTATATTATATATTTTTGCTAACATTATGATGGCTACACGAGTGTTGAATACAGCGCAATTTGCGTTTGGTTCCAGCAATTGCGGTTACAGCTCACTGGGCGTCTTCCAGACTTACCAAGGAGAACGCGGGAGATAGATCACAAGGACCTTACCATGTCGCGCATGGTTGATGACAACAGTTGAGGGGTCTGAACTTGAGCAATTGCGGTTGGCCGAGTTGTTAGCGGCAAATGTAAAGAAAAGAAAATGCCTTTTCAATGCTGATTTAGTGTTGTTATAAAGTATTATCAAGTCAATGGGGTCCCAATAAATGATTTATTATGAATAACACAATTATAATAAGCAAAGGAACACTTTGCAAAACAATTAAAAACCAAAGCATAGAACTAAGCCTCCTGTACAGCCATTGAGGCAACCAATAAAAAAACACATGATTTTATCAACGCGAATTGCATATGACTTAATGGTATTAAACCGCGAAATCTTACTGTAAACTTATAAAAAAGAAATCTTGCTTGCTAATCTAGCAATATTTGCCAGCGAGAACAAATAAAACTCAAGATACAATTTATTACAAAAAACCTTATTACAACATCCATTTAACTTCGGGCGATAAATACTTAGCCTAAACATATTCTGGCTGAACACTTTTAAATCATTTAAAAATAAAACAAAACTTGATATTTTGAAACATAAATGTAACACAAATCTTTGATAAAACACAAATATTACTTTTTAAAATATTATATATAAATACATGTAAATGTTTTTATCATAAAAAATAACCATGGGAACTTGTTGACATAAATAAAAAATTATTAAATAATTAATTAATTAGTAAACTTTTAATTAATAAAAATTTATATTTTTTTTGTAAAAATAACAACTTAAATTTTAATAAGTTTAAACAATATTTAAAAAAAACAGATTTTTTTTGCTTGAACTATTTCTAATAATAACACATAAACATCAAAATAATTATTTAAAAACCAGTACATTAACATAAAATAAATTTTCGATTAACGAAATGACCGCTAAGAAAGCACATTTAAATAAATGACATAATTAAACATTCTAATGTTTTTTAATGTTGCTTTTCTGTATGTTTAATTTGCAATTATGCACCAAGCTTATAACTATAATTAAACATAATGGTAAAATCCACAATAGTACAAAAAATATGAATATGACACAAATAAAAAAACACTATAACAGATTTTATACGTGAAAAAATATTTTTGGTAATGTATCATTTAAAACTCCAAGATTTATATATATTTTATGTTTATTCTGAGTTTCACTTACGATATTTGAAATTTGGTTTTTGTTTGCTAAGTCAACAGAAACCAAATAACCAGACACCCTGGCATTTTAAGAGCTCTAAAATGTCATATGGTATTCATTATCATGTGATCACGTTCTGCTACTTGGGATAGGTTGTTAGAGAAGCTAAATATTCACGCCGTTTAGACTTCCCGCCCTAACAAACTCATAGAGCACATTTTTTTCATGGACTGATTTTCACTGACTTCATTTCTTCATTCTGTGCGCTGATTGGCTGCGCTCGTGGAGCGTTGTTTGGTAAAAGTTACATGAAGTGAGGAGACGCCTCATTAGATTTACATCCCCTTAGCCAGTCAACCAGATATGGGACGGAAAGCAACGCCCTTATTATTATTATTATTATTATTATTATTATTATTATTATTATTATTATATTATTATATTTATTTTGTGGAAAAACAGGAAACATACATAAGCAAGTTAATACCGCACTGAGATTGTATGTAATTTTTATAAACTAAAAAAAAGAAGGAAATAAACCACACACAATAAGCCAAATCCCAAAACCCAACTGCAAATACAAACCCAAGAGCAGGAAAATTCTGCCAAAATCATGTCATTTACACCTGTAAAATGATTCCGGACTCACCACAAGAGCAAATGCCACGACAAAACCAAAACCATCCCACTTCCAAGGAAAAAATTGCAGGCAACGTTTTGAACGCTAAAACTATAGCACGCAATAGAGTAAGACACAAAACATTAAATAAATTAGTACATTATTACACTGTAAAAACTATAAAACATAGTAATATACATTATTTTCCAGGAAAGTATTTAAAAAAACTCTATGACGCATATTTTTAAAAAACCTTTGCTTAGTTTGATCACAAATCATTGTAGGAATTGTATTCCACAGTCTTACAGACTGTCTCAAAGCTGATAAATTGGTTCTAAAAAAATGTTTAATAGGCAAATGATATTGATAATCATTTATTATTAATCGTTCTGCTCTTCTTACATTGCTGTCTGTGACTAAAGTCTGTTTATTTTCAGGAAAACAACGAAATTCATTAAAATAACAGTATATAAGTCTTGCACGAAAGCTTGCTGCTGTGTGACCTACTGAAATCAAACCACTGTTGTCTTTCAGTTGTTGATATGAGTGGGAATAGTCTCTATACAGCATTCTAAGACAGGATTGCAGACATTTTTCCAGTTTAAGTCGATCTTTTTGCAAACAGGGATAATAAACCGCCAAACCATATGTTAGAGATGGAATAATTGTACTAAAAAATATATTTTTTAAAGGATCAGAGTTAATATTCTTACCTAATAGTTTGCAAAGTGCACCCGCGGCTTTTCTTAAAGAGGCACACTTAATTTGAGTATGTTGACTCCATGAAAAATTTTCATCCACATTTAACCTAAGATATTTATATTGTTGCACTCTCTCAATTATATTTTCACCCAATTTTAAATAAACATGATTTAACATGATTTTCCCTTTGCCCATTACTCATAAACATGATTTAATTAATTATATAAAATTAATTTATCTAATATTGTATATTTTGTGATAATATTTTCTATTTTCTGACTTATATAATGGTTTATCTAATCCTTTAAGTTGTTTGTAATGTTGTTCTTAAACTATGACCGTTTGTTTTGATTCATTCATTCCATATTGACTGGCGAAGGCGGCATAAATAAGGCGTCTACTCTTATGCCAGCGCAGTCCCTCTCTTCCGCGCAAAGAAAGGGAGAGCATGAAAGTGACAATTGCTCACGTCACTTTCACAGAAGGACGCCCCACAAGCGCAGCCAATCAGCCCAAGAATGGGCGTCCATGAAAAAAATGTCCAATGAACAGCTCTCTTTTTATTGGTTGTCAAAAATTCAAATTCTTAATTCTCATTGGCTGAATTTTTAAGACCTTCTAACGCTAAACAATTTCTGATTAAGCATGTTTAGACCAGAGTGGAGAGGTTAAATTTTGAAACTCCAGCTGGACATTGCTTTTCACAAATGCAATTAATGATTGGACGATTGAAAGCTAGAGCTACAGTGTTTGAATGTCCTTTAGGATCACATTTTCTCAAAAAATTTTCAGATCCAGAAGTGAAATGACCGAGTGCACTTCCAAAGTCAATTTCACAAATGAACTTAAGTTTGGCAAAAGTAATTGTTTATTGTCAAATAGAGGTTCTATTGTTTGACTTGTACATTGACAACTAACAGAGTCACTTTTTGGATCACAGTTGCATGAATTTACAGGGATTGTGCAAATTCTAAAATGTTTAGCTTCTTCTTGATTAGGACATTGTAGCTAACCCAAAGTTCTAACCACTTCCTGTCCTGATGACGATGTGTCCACTGAAATATTTTTTTTTCCATCTGTAATAAATAATCTGTAATAAATTTCTTGCTCAAAAGTGAAATTTGGTGCGAGACAAGCAAAATAAATGACATTAAAATATCTTTCCAAGTCATTGGTATTTCAGGTGTAAGTTCAAATGTATGTTCTTTAGACAATGAAGCGTTTTTTTATGAATGAGTTTTATTGAAATTAACGCTTTTACGTCAATGGTGTACAAGAAAAAACTTCAAATGTTGCGGTTGAATTTGATATAGTGAAAACTCTGTAAAACAAGCAAGCGGAATTACAGAAAAAACATCCGCAGCCAATGCAACTGCAAATTTGTACACAATGAGAAAATCCAGAATACTGATTTTTTCAGTTAGTTCTTTAATTTTTGTCTCCTTTCTGACGTTGTTGCAGTATTCTCCTGAACAAGAACCAGATTTATAGCACTGTTTTCGACTTTCTACTTTCATTTTGTAATATCTTGTAAAAAATTCACAATGTTTAGTGCATTTAAAGAAAACTTCTTTAACTGAAAGGCTTATGGTTTCTAGAGGCGTACCATGTGTGTAAGAAATTAATAAACAAGCTTTTTGTCCAGTAGGAACCAGGTTTAATCGTGTAATTTGATTTATAGTACAGACAAGAAGTCGTTATACCAGACGATTTTAATTGATTCCATGGCAGTGCAAGAAGTTACTGGTTCAAAACTTAGAGCGAGTAACGTTGTGATAATAACAATGCTGGTGTGTAATCGATTCAGAAACCTTTAGGTCGTTGACAAATAGCGTAAGGTCGATCTTGTGTATTTGTTGAATGCTTGGCAGGGTTACGCCACTTTACACATGTTTTCCATGCATTGAATATACAATAAAACATACATGAAATACATACATATACTTCCATTAATGTAATCACAACTTTCATTGGAGTCCAGTGTGGATTGTAAAGTAAAAGCCAGCACATGAAACAGTTAATTTGCTCACAAAAAGGTGTGACTGTACATGTAAGCCATATTTCTTGACTGACAGCACCGTGTTGATATAAATGTCTTGTTTATGTAAGGTAACTTCAGATGGAAATAAAACTTTTTGAATTGGTTGTTGATGTGGACACTGCATACAAAAAGCTTTAATGCAAGCTTCAATCAAACTAACATCTGTCTCTAACTGCAACTGAGTTCCTCCTTGTGTACATGTAGCACCACAAGTTTGACAATTAGTTTTCAGTTTTGCAGGTTTTTTATAATCGTAAATTGTGCCAAATTTTACCCCATGCTTGCTTGTAACATAAAAATTAATGTTTTTATGTCGGTAGAAACAAAATTTATTTGCTGAAGAGACACATTCATGATTTTCGCAAAACTATGGTGAACGTTGATGACTGTGTGGATCTTTAGTGACAATTTGAGAACCTTTTACTAAATGTTTGGTGCCATCAAAAAGTTGGATATAATGAAACTTTTGTGTTGTTACTTTATTGTCACAATCTGTGTTTGGAAACAGATTTGAATGCATTGAACAGATTGATGGTTGATTAATGTTTAAAAATTCCATATCATCTATAGACGGTTGATTGGTTACATTTACAAATGTACAACCACTTTCCCAGTGGGTACATTTGCATTTTTGTACACATCCTTCTTGTCCATTGAGATGAAGAATTTTATTGCAGCTTTTTTGTACCAAGAATATATAATACAAGAGAATGTCCGACTGTACACTAAATTTTTGACCAAAATTTTGCAAGAAAAGTCGCACTTTCGAATTTGTGTGCGAGTTTTCTCGCAAAAATCCGCCATTTTCTGCAAGTTTTTCCGCGCTGCGATTTTTAACACAGTGTTAGTTTTCTCGCAGTAGGGACTGCGACTTCTGTCGCACTCTATGCTGCTTTATTCGCACTGCGATTATTTTCGCACTGCGAGCCTGGCCGCGCAACAAAAAAAATACAGACGCTGGTAGTCATTATCAATGGAGTAAAACACTTCGAAACTTGTTTTATTTAATTTTAAAACGTTGGAAAGTTACTTTATTTTATTAAAACTAAAAAGTTTTAACATTTTAAGGTAAAAAACACGACTTTTACTCATTTAAACACAAAACTTTTGCTCCGCTTTGTTTTTATTTTTTTTATTGTGCAGCCCGACTCGCAGTGCGAAAATAATCGCAGTGCGAATAAAGCAGCATAGAGTGCGAAAGAAGTCGCAGTCCCCACTGCGAGAAAACTAACACTGTGTTAAAAATCGCAGCGCGGAAAAACTAGCAGAAAATGGCGGATTTTTGCGAGAAAAGTCGCACACAAATTCGAAAGTGCGACTTTTCTCGCAAAATTTTGGTCACAAATTTAGTGTACAGTCGGACATTCTCTTGTGTTATATATTCTTGTTTGTACCAACAGTAGGAAGATTTGGTTACTTCAATAACAACACCTGGTGTAACACATTATTTAGATGTTGTAGGTTGTATGAGTTCAGATTTACATGTTTTTTTAGCAGTGGAAAGAAATCCTAATAGATCTAATGCAACAATTGTAAACAAAGATCTGATATTTAAATTTCCCATGTAAATCCAATTAGAAGGATTTGGGCTTCCAGCTTTGCAGCATTTAATGGGAAACAATTGATTTATTGATCGTTTAGAAGTGTTACCTGTTGGTTTTGTTACATCTACTTCTCGAAACTTTACAATAAAGTTTATAATAATTTATAACTAATTATAAGTTATAATTATAACTTATATACAAGAAGTATATAAGTTAAAACGTTTATTGATAAAGACATTGTACGTAAAAGCTTTTGGCTGTTTCTTCAGCCATTTTCAATTACATCTAAAATTAAATAATTATAAGTGAATTTACAAAAAATACTACAAATAATAAGAAATAATAAGAATAATAAGAATAATAATAAGAAAATAAATAATAAGTATTAAAGTCAAGTAAATAATACGTAATTACAAGAATAGAAAAAGAAACTAGTGCAATGAATTTACAAAACTTGATAAAACATACAGAATGAAGTAGAAGTTTGTGATAAATTAAAAACAAAATTTGATCACAGAAGGGATAAATTTCATTATCCCTTCTGTGATCAAATTCAATGTATTTTACCCAATTTCCAAACTACTCTTGGTTTGTTTTCTTCTTCAATTAAAACAACATCGCTAACTTCTGGTTTGAAAGCAAGAGCAGCTGAACTTTGGTTATGACTCCATGTTGAATTTTCTTGCAAAACTGGTAAAAATTCTTTTTTAAATGTTTTCAAATTTTCTCTGTGGTCATTTGTGTTCTGTACCAGATTTGGGTAAGTTTATCTGATGCATTTTTCTGCGGTTTATTCATCACAAAGTTGTTATTCTCATATGCAAATGGAGGAAATGGAGGAAATCCATTTCGCATGAGCTGATTTTTTTTTGGTTTCAAAAGTAGAAAATCAATAGGTCTTAAAATTGTGGCGTTTGGAAATTCATGTAGGTAAGTCAGTGGCCTTGAGTTCACCACAGCTTGTGCTTCTGCCATTTCAGTAATAAAATCATCATATTGTAAAAGTTTTCTGCCTACTGCTTTTTGAAATGAGTTTTTTACAATACCTACTATTTTTTCATAAAAACCCCCACACCAAGGTGAATAGGGCGTGATAAATTTAAAGTCTATTCTTTGATTAGCCACATAGTTCACAAATTCTTCACTTTTAGTCATATTGTTTCATGCATTTTGAATACTCTGAATCGCGAGTTTAAACCTCCTTGCTTGGCCAGACACAACTGTTTTGGGTAGGCCACGTTTTACTACAAATCTTCCAAAACACTTAAAAAGGTTGCAGTAGTCATATCTAATACAAATTACATGCAAACTGCTCTGAAGACTGCACAATTAATTAATAATATCCATGATTTTCATGTTTCAGTTGCAACTTTAATCTTCAATAGACCAAAAAACCTATACCAATGTGTTCAAATGGTTGTGAAGTTGAAATTCTAAAATCAGGAATGTTTGCCATTTGCGTTAGTTTGTAAGGGCCACCTTGATGTTTTTTAAAAATTGTACATTTACTTAGAACATTTTTTACAATTCTCTTTCCCTTAGGTATCCAGTACTCAAGACGAAGTTGAGCAAGATTGTGCTGTATATGTGCATGTTTAAAACGTTCATGCACATTTGTTATCAAAAGCTCAGTAAATTTGCTACTTTCTGGTAGCCAAAGTGGTGATCTTTCAATTCAAGTGGACTCCGATAATTTTCCACAACATCTAATAATACTGCTTTTATCTAACTGAGCCCCTAACTGCTTTATGAGACTTGGCTGAAATTTTTCCATTTGTTGAATGTCTTTTATCCATAAAATTTCAGCGTCATTAAGATTCCAGAGATGTATCCTTTTTTGTTAAATAATTTCCAATCAATTAAAAAAAAAAAATTTTTACAACCAGCAGGTATCGTAAAAAGCAAAAATCGATTTACAAAAACCGTTGTGCATAGCAATTTATTAAGCTTTGAAAATTGAACACAATTGATTATTTTTGATATTCTGCACATTTTTCAATCAATGCTTGAAACAATCATTACTGATGTTTGAAGGATAGCCTTTTGTTTCTTACATTCTTCAATTACCATTTGGTTGGTCATTTCTTGTGTAAGGCCAGGTAGTGACCACTTTGGCCACTGCTCAGGTGGTTGTGAAAGAAATAATGGAATTGACCACCAGCTATTCCACTGTGGATTTTAAATTTGAAGTCCTCAACTGTCAATTTTCCTCAGTTGGGAGGTAACAGTAAGTAAAAATTTTTGCTTGTTTAATTGCAGCCAGGCGATTGGCCACAAACGTTTTTGCATTTGGTATTTTTTCTTAGCCAATGTAAGACAATCTGCGAATTCGACCATAACCTAGTCATTGAAACAGGTTTCTGGATTTCTTGTTGAACATAATGGATGGCTTTGGTCCCAGAAGTACAGCAAGCATTTCAAGTCGAGGCATTGTTACTTTTTGCCTTGGATCTACTTTGATTTTGCAAAAACCAAAAAGATTAGGGATTTCTGCTTGCAGTTTCTGAATACCAAATAAACAGCACAGACAAATGCTTTTCCGGATGCATTGCAAAAGCAATGTATTTCTAAATTATTTAAGCAGTCCTGTGCTTTTGATGCTATGAATCGTAGTATTGATATTTCAGAAGTGATTTTCTTAAAAAAGAACCTACCTTTTTCCATCTTTTATCAAGTTTAGGTGACAATAGAGTGTCCCAATTAAAGTCTTTAAATTGCCACAATTCTTGCAGAAACAAGTGTGCCCAGCCACACTTGTTTTCCAACAAGTGTGGCTGGGCACAGTAAACCTAATGAATCAAAAACACTTGCAATAGTGTTGGATAGTAATCTTCTGGTAAGAATCACAGCATTATTGTATTTAGGAGTTGAATACAACAATATGTCTATATCTAAATCCCATTTCATTCCTAGTAGCTTTTGAATTGTCTTTGAAAGCTTTGTTAGTGTCAAGTAATGTATTCATAAGATCATTAGAGTTTGAAGCGAATTCTAGTATGTTAGCACTAATTCACTTAAAATATGCTTTGAGATCAGTACATATTTCAACAGCCTTATTCAGATTTTTTGTTCCATACATCATGTTGTCAACATATGTGTTTTGTGCTATTTCTGACGCCAAAGGTGTTCCAAGCTTTTCCAAATGCTGTTGAATTGTAGCTTCCAGTAAAAATGGGAAAGACTTCAATCTAAAGGGAACTCAGCAAAATCAAAAGGCCTGAAGATTATTTTCACATTCTGTATTTAAGTCATCTTTGAGCCACAAAAATCGCCTAAGGTCACGATCTACTTCATCCCAGCCAATTTGAAGGAAGACTTTTTTCAAATCTGCTTAGATTTCAGAAAATTACATAAGGTGGCGATCTACTTCATTTAAGCCAATTTGAAGGAAGGTTTTTTTCAAATTTTCTACGATTTTATTGAGCTGAAATCTCATTAAAATATCAGGTAAATCTGATAAAAGAACTGGTCCGCAGACCAAACAATCTTTAAGTCTACTGATAAATGTGTGTGGGCACTTGCATCATACACAATGCGGACCTTGCCTTTGTAGGAATTATTACTGGATAATGCGTTAAATAATGAAAGGTTTCATGATTTTGTGGTTTTTTTAAAGGGTCCGGGACAAAAGATTCCTGGCACAAGGAATCCTGAAAAAAATCGCAGCTGGCACAAAAGAGTCCTGGCACAAAAAAGTCCTGGCACAAAAGAGTCCTGAGGAAAATGTGTTTATGCGCCCTAGCTCGCTGAGCGCTGAGGTTGGCACAAAAGAGAATTGGCATAGAATCTATTTTTCACAGCTGACATACAATGTTCACACCTTAGCTGTCTTCCAGTTTTTATTTGCTTTTTAATTAGCTTCTAACAGGTTGTGAAGAATTTCGCCAGTAAAAAAAATAATGTTTTCAAGTATTTTTATTATTTAGTTATTAAAACGTTTAAAGCTTTGTAAAGCGTTTAAAAAATGATAAAAAACCCATTGTTGTATTTGGGTATAAATCATATAATATTGATTTAGTGTTTTTGTCATAATTGGGTGTGTGTTAAACAAAATCATGTCTGAATAATGATTTTAGTTAGCATAAATTTTTTGTTCATAGTTAAAATATTAGAATTGTATGCCAAAAAAGTGTTTTGGTCATAATTGTAAGGACGACCAGATGTGTCCAAATTTAATTTGGCTTTCAATAAGCTTTACATCTTAAGTACTTTTAGCATAATCACAAATTTGTTTTGCATTGCTTATATAGTGATCTTTGTTCCAGAAAATTTAAATTTTTAACATCATAGTACATCCCATGGTTTTTTTTTAAAATCAGACTACTATAGTCTTAAAATAAATTTGAATTCTAAAGAATAGCGTGTTAGGGAGAACTTATTTTTACCAAAATATAAGATTTAAATTCGTTTTAATTTCAAAATTAATAGCAACTTTAAAAAAAAAGAATTCTTAGCTAAAAATCTTTAAAATTTACTGTTCGTGGTTACTCTGACACAAAGAGTCACAAACAGTATAAAATTAACGTGACTCTGAATCATTTTGTTTAGATTATTTGTGTGTTAACTGGAAGACAGCTGTGGTGTGAACATTGTATCTCAGCTGTGAAATATTGATTTTATGCCAGTACTCTTTTGTGCCAACCTCAGCGCTCGCAGCGCTTGGGCGCATGAACGCATTTTCTGCAGGACTCTTTTGTGCTGGGACTCTTTTGTGCCAGGACTCTTTTGAAGGTAAGCCTTTTCTAAAGAAACCTTTTCAATGATTCTTTTTTTCCACTTAATCAGAAATTATGGTGCTGTACTTTTTCAGCTTTTAGGCGGTTCATAAGACCTTTTAGCCTGGCCATTGAAAATCCATAATTGTCTTTCAGTTTCTCATGCTGTTTTTTTAATGGAAAAATAACATGATATCTTCCACTTTTGAAATTTACAGACAGACTCTTTAAATTGACGCCACGCTTCATTGTCATATTCACTGACTGGATTATCTTGAATTCCAGCCGACACCAGTGACCTTAAAAATTCTAGGTGAAATTGTGAATCTGTGGCAATGCTGACAGGCACTTTACTTTGGTCTTTAAAGGCGTTTAGCATAACTCTTAACGATACCATCTTGCAGGCTACGTTTGTGGATGACACTAACATGGTGCTTGTTTTTAGGCATCTACCACCTAAAAGGGTTCCAAGTGTTGATGGAATTAGTAAAATTCCAGTTGGTATCTTGTTTGTTGGTCCATTGGTTATGAACCCCCAAAAGTAGGCTTGACCAATTAGCATATCTGGTTTGTAGATTCTAGTTTGCAAATTGATTGGAAAAGTCAATTCTTTTTTTTTAGAAAGAAACTGTAAATCAACTTCTGATAATTAGGCATGCTCCATTTTGTTTGTTAAGTGAAGAAATGTGTTGAGTTGTATCATGTTCTTTTGGCCGTTTTTCAGCTTATTGTGTTACAAGTGTTGATGGAATTAGAAATATTTCAGATAGAGGCAGAATAGAGCCCACCACTTGCAACCGATTGCAACCGGGCCCATCACCTGCACTTAAAAAACTGAGATGGTACTTTTTACTAACAAAAAAAGTGCCAAATATTCAGTGGCCCAAATTATTTGGTACACAATTACAGTTGGCAACAGTAGTCAAATATCTGGGAGTTATCCTTGACAACAAATGACTTGGATTCAGCATACCCAGAATTGGCAACAAAAAGGTCTTATGGCCCTCTGGCAATGCCGCAGGGCTGTAGAAAAAACATGGGGTACAACACCCAAAACATGCATTCGATATATACCAGTATAATTACTCCCATGCTAAAATACACAGCGGTGGTGTGGTGGCCTAGACTGGGCATTGCTAGAAGCTTGTTTGGACAAATACAATGCCAAGCATGTCTTAGCATAACCGAGGCTATAAGAAAAACACCCACAGCGGCTATGGAAGCATTGCTTAATCTTGCATCCTAGGATATTGTCATAAAAGGGGAGGCAATATCGGCCAGTTTTAGGTTAGGTATAGCAAACCAATGGCAGACAAGCGGTACAAATAGAGGGCACTCTAAAATCAAGCAGTTGGCATTGAGAGAAATCCCAATGCTAAACCTTGAGAGTGACCACATTTTCCCTAATTTTAAGTTTGGAATGAAATTTAAAGTTGAGTTTCCTAGTCGACAAGATTGGGACACTAACAAAGATGTCATTCAGCCTCAATCTGCTATGTGCTGCTACACAGATGGCTCAAAAACAAACAACATAATGGGGCAGGAGTGCATTTCACATTTGCCATGGAAGAGGATTTCTTTAATCCATTAGGCAAAAAGCTAACTGTATTCTAGGCTGAAATATATGCATTCTTCGCCTGTGTTACCAATGCTGCTGTGCAAACTGCACAAAACAAAAAAAATTGTATTTTATCTGACAGTCAGGTTTCACTCAAGGCGCTTCTATCTCCTAAGATATCATCTGGGCTAGTTATGATGTGTTATGAGATGATTACCAGATTGGCTAGAGAAAATGATGTAAAGCTTCTGTGGGTACCTGGACACAGGGGCCATGAAGGAAATAAGCTGGCTGACAAGCTTGACAAACAAACCCCAATTTTATGGAACCACTTTTACATGTGGGAACATCAATTGGGGTTGCAAAATCATCCATTAAAAAAATGGATTATTGCTCAGCATGTCAAATACTGGCAAAATCTGGACGCATACATGGACCAAAAATTTTTGCATTGAGCCAAATATTTCCAGAGCTGGGCAATTGCTTTGGTCTCTCAAAAAAGGAGTTACACTTTGTAATAGGGCTTCTAACTGGACATAGTCCTCTCAAAGCTCACTTAAGAAAGATTGAGTAACCAATGATGGGCTCTGCAAACTCTGCCAAGAGGAAGAAAAGACCGCTACTCACTTCCTTGAACAGTGCTATGCACTGTCAGCAATAAGGTTTAAAATCTTTGGCACTGACCCCTTAGATGCAAAAACTGTTCAAGGGGCATATGTTGCTGATTTTAAACGATTCATAAAAGAATCAAAATGGTTTGCGGAAAACCAATCTTAGGTGGTTCAAGGGCAGTGTGTAATGAGTCCAATGCAGGCTTGAACACCAGGGCCCCTAACACTAGGGAACCGCCTTCTTACTATCTATCTATCTATCTGCAACCGATTATTCCACACACAGACAATAAGCAGCAACCATGTCTCTCTTTCTGCCTGGATGATGATAACCAACAATCGTCAGTGAGGCGCTTGCAGGAGCCTCAGGCTTAAATCGCCCTGGCCCAGGACAAGGATTTGTTTGCCAACTGCATTCTGCAGGACGAATTCTTTGCCAACTGCGTGCCAAACTGGGAGGAGGTTCCCCAGCAGCAGCCTTCCCAGATTCAGCCAGCTCCTTGACTCTCACCTACACAGGCAGACACACCACAACATTAGCAGCAGTGCTCTACCATGTCGTCTAGTGAGTCGGAAGAGGAGGGAGAGCTGCGCTTGCCTCCTTGACCCGGTAGGGACCAGGATGGTTGGCCCAGGAGACTAATTTTCTAAGACTAATTTTCAAACACAATGTGGAGATGTTTCATGACGTTATTACCTATTTCCAGCTAATTTTGTCATGGCACGGATTCCTGTGGAAGTTTCTTTTTGGATGGAAACACACCAACTGACATCTGCATCTTGTAGCATTTTTTGAAGGGTGCCGGAGTGAACCGGCTCCCAGTTTTGTTAAACCCATTGTGGTAATGCTTCATGAAGGCATTACTTATTTCCAATAATTTCTGTCTGAACACAGATTTATGCAGACGTTTGCTATTCAAAATTGATGTGTATACCAATGTCCACATTGGTAACTTTTTGAAAGGAGTCCAAGTGGACCGGCTCCTGTCATTTTAAAACCCATGGCGTTAATGTTCCACGAGTATTTAATTAAATTTTGCAAATGGTTATGTGGGAGCAATTCGCCAGCAGAAAACTTCTTTAGGCAATGGCTTCTAAATCTGTCCCATGTAGGGTCAAACTTTTTGAAAGGATTAAAATCGGTCCAGTCCTACTTTGGGTCAGCCATTGTCACTCTGGAAGGCTAAATCACGGCCTTTCCTGATGCTTATTTTCATATTTTTTGTTCCTGGAGCTGAAAAGAGGAGAATTTGCAACTATGGCTATTTGGTGTAGTGTGATGTCCATTTGCAACTATTGCTGCTTGATATAGTGCAATACCAAATTGCAACTATCACTATTTGGTGTAGTGTGACATTGTTGTTGTTGTCCTTTACCAGTAACCAGGGTTTTGTTCAACCCTGGTTTGTTCCATCTGACATGCTTCTCGCCTTGCTCACCCCCTCTTCCCACTCTCAGAGGAGATCAGCAACCGCTGCAGGGTTTGCTCAAAGATCCTCTGGTCCCAAGGTCATATTAATGTGAAAAGGTTCATGTGAAAAGATGTTGTGTTGTGTGTATTTATGTTTTGCATAGCGGGAAGTTTGGTGATGTGTATTGTGTGGGATTAATCTTGTGTAGATAGGAGTAGAAGAAAGGACATTCCCTCTCCCTGAGTTGGGTGGGGGTTCTCCTGACCTTGCGATGAAGATTTTCTTCCTCATTGCTTATTGCTGTTTTTTTGTTGGAAGTATTGGGTTTTTTGGAGTGTTGTTGATGTGGTTTGTGACTGTGTTTGTGTGAATTTTTTGTTTTAGTGCTTTGTAAGTTTTTTTGTGTATGTTAGTTGGAATATTTGTTGCGTAGTTGTTGTTGTGAAATGTTGTTTGCTTTTTGAGCATACTGGGTGCAGGTTGTTGTGTTAAGTAGTTCAGTGGATTGTTTGTGTACATGGCTGCCAATTTTTCTTGTTTTGCGTGGAGTTGAATGTGTGTTGTTATTGAGGGAACTTTAGTCTCTGTGTGTATGATATGTGTGTTTGTGTCTGTGGTGTGCCCTGTTGCAACCCTGAGAGCAGTGTTTTGTTTTTTTTTGCAGTTTGTTATTTTGTGTGTTTGACGTTGTGGGGCCCCAGACTGTTCTGGCATAGTTGATTATTGGTCGAGTGATTGTCTTGTATATGTGAGTGAGCTTTTTTTTTGGTTTACCCCACAATGTTGCTGTGAGTGCATTAATGATTTTGATTGTTTTGCATGCTTTACTGTGTGTATTTGCGATATTTGTGTTGAATGTAAGCTTGGGGTCAAAAGTGAGCCCCAAGATTTTTAGGTATTTAGTTGTGATGAGTGTTGTGTTGTTTATATGTAGAGATAGTTGTGTGTTGTACTCTGCAGGGTCTGGTGTGAATAGTGTGGATGTTGTTTTGCTTGCATTTAGTGTGAGTTGGTTGCTGTGTCTGTCTATGTTTGTATTGTGTGTAGGTATGGTTGTATTTGTTGTTGTGCTATGTGGTGGTTTGGGTGTGATGCATATATTCTGATGTTGTCTGCATATGTTATGATGTGTACGTTTGGTGGTGGTGCTGGAATGTCTGCGGTGTAGATGTTGAATAGTGTGGGTAATAGACAGGAGTCTTGTGGGACTCCTGTTTTTGTGAGCTTTTGTTTTTGTTTTTTGCTTTTGTGATTGTTGTATGTGGTGTATGCTTTGCGGCCTTTGATGTAGTTGTTTATAATTTTTGTGATTGTTGTTGGTACTTGTGTTTGTGCGAGTTTGTGTATGAGTGTGTGGTGATTGACAGTGTTGAAAGCTTTGGACATGTCCAGTGCTATGACAACTGTGCGGTGTGGTGGTTTTGGTTTGTTGAAACCTGCTGCCATGTTAGTGTAAAGTGTTTGTAATTCTGTGTATGTGGAGTGTTGTTTTTTGAATCCGTGTTGGCATGTTGTGTTTGGTATGTTGCTTGTGATGTATGGGAGTATGGTTTTTTGCAAGTTTTAGCGAGTGCGCATATGAGTGAAATGGGCCTGAATTGGCTTTTGTTGATGTTTTGAAATATCAATTGGCTGTTGTTGATGTTTTTGTTTGGTTTTGGAATTGGAATGTTGTTGGAGAGTTTCCAACTGTTTGGTATTGTGTTTTTGTTTATAATGTTAGTGTAGACTTGTGTGAGGTATTGTAGTGCTTTGTTGCCTAAATGTTTGAATTGGTGTATGTTTGTGTTGTCAGGCCAAACTGGATTTCTTGTTTTGCTGTGTTGTATTGCTGTGATTGTTTGCTGCACTGTTAGTGTGATGGGTGTGGATTTTAGTTGTTTGATTGCGCGTGTAGTTTTGCAGTATGTTTTGTTTGTTTTGTGAGTTGTGGATTGTGTAAATTGTTTGTTGAAATGTTTTGCTATGCTGTATGGACGATTGATTGTTTTTGTGTTGAATGTGATTGCCCTGATTTTGTTTGTACATTGTTTTTTGTTGTTGAGTTGTGCTATTGTGTTGTATAATTTGTAAGAGTTGTGTTTGTGGGTAAAAAGTTTTGTGATGTGTTGCTTTATGTTCTGCTATTTTTTTGTATTTGTTTGTTTAGCTGTTGTATGTATGGATGTTTGGAGTCTGCTTGTCTGAGTGCATTGTGGTGTTGTGTGAGTTGTATGATATGTTGTGGTAGTGGCCTGTTTGTGTGCTTAATGTGAGCTTTGGGAATATATGTTTTGTCTGCTAGAATAATGAGTTTTGTGAATGCTTTGTTTGCTTGATGTATGTTTGTGCTGGGTGGGAGTGTTTGTATGTTGTCTTCTATGTGTGCAGTGAAGGCTTGCCAGTTTGTTTTTTTGTAATTTGTGAATGTTGTTTTGGTGTGTTGTTGTTTGTGTTTGTGCATGTTTAGTGTTGTGAGTTTAGTGTTGTGGTAGGTGGTCTGAATTGAGTGCATGTAGAGTTTGCCATGAGTGGTTATTGTTGATGTTTGCTGAGATTGTTGTAATGTTTGGAGATGTTTCTTGTTGATTAGTTGCTGTTGGTTTGCGTTTTGGTGTATTTGTGTTAAATATTGTGTTTTTTGAGTTTATGATTATGTCCGCTACTGCTTCCCCTTACGATCTTTTATAGGATAAAACCATAGAGGGAGTGAGCATTTGTGTCGTCTGTGATGATTGTGTTGTCTTGCTGGGTGAGTTGGTGTATGATGTGTGTTGTGTCTGATATTTGGTTGTTCTCTATTGTTGCTGATTGAGTGTCCCTTGAAAGGATGTAGATGTTTGCAGTGTCTATTTGTTGTTTTTGTGTTTTGTGTATGCGTTTTATGAAGTAGCTCTGCGGTGTTGGGTGTTTGTTGTGGAGTTTGAGTAGGATTGAGTATGGAGAATATAGTGTATTTGTGTATGTATGTGAGTAGTCCTCCCCCAGTTTTGCCTTGTATGTCTTGTCAGTAGTTGGTGTAGTTGGTGCGGTGTAGTCTTGTAGTTTTGGTGGATTTGTTTGCGATGTTTTGAGTTTTGTTTCTTACACTGATGATGTCTGCTTAAGTTTTGTTGGCGAGCATTTTTAGCTCTGTGATGCTTGTGTTAATGACATTGATGTTTATTTGTAGTATTTTTTAAACAGAATAGAATGAAATTCCAAGATATTTTTATTGTTCTTTTGTAGTTTGGTGAAATAACTTTCATTTGTTTATAATTTATATGCCATATTTTATTAAGTAATAAATATACATCAAATAAATTACTAACAGTTATAACAAATTATTGCTACAGTTATTTTCTCATTCAAAGCAACATTTCAATTTATCGTGGATACAAAGTGTTAAATACATTAAGATTTATTCAGCATAAAACAGTAATAACCCAAACATAACTAAAGACATTTAAAGAATGTATGCGCTATGTTCGCCTGTTAAAATTTAATAGCTCACATGTTGGCAATATTCCGGTAGGCAAAAATAAAAATAGAAAAAAATTATCACCAAGGATTGCAAAATTAAAGGTTATCTTTGTTCGATAATTAACTTTAACAAACTGAAATGCAGCGATTTGATTATTACATTGATACAATTTTTTATTACAATTTTTGTTTATTGTAATAAAACATTATTATTATCTTATAATTTTATCTACAGAGATTTAGACTCGTGTTTTACCTTTTGTCACAACCTATTAGATTTAAAGATACTAAATAGAAAATTAAAAATTTTATTTATCACAAAAGGTACACAATACACAAACAGTACACCAAGTAATACAAGCAATATGTAAATAATCACTGTAAATATTTTTGCAAAAATATTTGATGGAAATAAATTGTTTAAAAAATCAAATTTTAGATTAAAACTAACACCATTTGTTTTATTTCTTGCATTTTAAATTACAGTTGACACTTCGCTTTTACTTACAACATCAATAGAAATTAAATGTCCTGAAATATTGAAGGTACTATTTCCTGCTGGACAATATGTATAACATTGTTCTTCAGCAAAGGCGATATCAAATGACAGCGTAACAGATTCCTTTTTTTCCTTTGCTGGTACACATTATGGAAAAACTAGTCGATTTACAGTTAACATGTTCCAGTGTTTCACCAATATCAGTTTTACAAATTAATTTCAATTCTGCTCCGCTGACACAATTATAACATCCATGTAGACTAATTGGTTCAATTTTACAATGACTAATAGTTTTTTCGTTTTTCGTTTTTAAATGTAAGTTTTTAATCTGCAACTGGATTTCCAGCCCTGCAAATTGTCCAAAAGTTGCTTGTATGTTTTGATTGACTTGGTAAATAAAAAATTCTGCCGTTTTGAAGGAAGTAGGGCTTGGTTATCTTTAAAAAGCGTTTCTAGGTTTTAAGGACTGCATTGACAGTTTACATGCTCTTCTTGTGTATCATACGTGCATGTGTTTTCAGGAATTGTACAGTGTATAAATGGTTCTGCGACAATTAGATTAACACATCGAAATTGTCCTTGGTCAAAATGGTATTAACCACTTCCTGACAAGAAGCAGAAGAGTCGATTAAAATTGTTTTAATGCCATCTGTTAAAAATTTTTTATTTAACAAATCAGTTGGAGGTACAAAAATTGAAATTAATGACATTTTAAGATTATTCCAGCTCATTGAAAACCCAGGATTTAATTTAACACTGTGGCTTTTACATTTTATGCGCGTTCCTTGTTTATAAAATGTGACATCAGCTATATACAGTGAGTGTCCAAAAAGAACAGGAAAACACTTCATACACAGTGTTTGAAAGAGTAAAGGCATAAGTTCGATAAAACAAACAAGCTGAATCACATAAAATACAATGGCATGCAGCACATACACATGTTTCTCTACAATGTGAATAACCTGGGTATTTGTATGCTTCAATAAGTTTTGGAGTCTTTCCTAATTTTTTGACATTTTTGTCCACTGCAAGTTTCAGCATGACTGCAGCGTTTTCTACTTTCCACTTTCATAGTATAGGAGCGTGTAAAAAATTCACTTTTCTTTGCGCAATGATAATGGACGTCTTTAACAACAAGCTCTAATGTTCCTAATGGGGACTTGTTTGAATCAGAAATTAAGAGACATGTTTTTTGTCCTTGTGGAGCTAATGTTAGTCGCGTGATTTGATTTAAAGTACAAAAACTATAACCAGTTGCATTAAAAACACAATTTGCACTTTGAGCTTGCAAACTGTCTACTTCACTACAGGAAAAAACTAATGTTTGTTGAGAGAGAAGTAACAAAAATATTATGTTTTTGTTCTTGTACTGGAATATTTTCTGCTCCTATTTGTCTTCTTCGATTAGTAAAAATATGCTTGATCTTAGCCATTATTGTGAAAAATCAATTTACACAGTTGTTTAATGAAAAATTCAATATAAAAAAATAGCTTTGAGTAGAAACCAAATTATTTTAAATACAGATTTTACAAACCAAACTTAAAAGGATAATTATTACCACCATTGTTGGAGCATAATGCGAATTCATAATTAATGACTAACAAAGTGTGGATTTAATTGATTCACAAAATGGCTGAAAAGGACATGATATACCTATTTCCCTGATGACCATTCCATATTGGAATATTCTTACAGTTATGTCATGTTTCTTTAGAGAAACTTCTGATGGCAACACAATCTCCTCAGATTTATGAGGATGGTTTATTTGTCTACAATAAGGCTGTGCACATGCTTTAATTAATCCAATTGAATTTTCCAGCTTTATTTCGATTCCGCCTTGAATACATTTTGCAGCACAATTTTCACATTTTGTAGCCACTTCAATTGGTTTAAAGTCATAATACACTCTTTCGATTTTACCCCATGCTCTAATTGGAATTTTTATTCCTTCACTTGTTATATAAAAATGTTGTTCACGGTGTTGAAAGAAGCAAAACTTCTTTGCCTTGTTGTTACATTTATGCAATTTACAATATTCTTTTGTTCCTGTAATGTTTTCACCATGTCCACCGCATTCATAACTGTCAATATTATCATTTGTAGTTATTTCGAGCCTTTTAACTAAGTATTTTTTTCCATCATAAAGCTCAATTTGAATTTCTGTACGTGTTTTTTCTGTTGTACTGCATTCATTTGTTTTTGTTAAAGAACAAGTTTCAGGATAATCAACAGACAATGCATCATTATAATCAATGTCGTGCCCTGTGTTAGCAACCTTGTTTGCAGCATAAGAGCAACTTGTGGCCCATAATGGACATGTACAATTTCTCGTACATCGTCCATATCCATCTAAAGTTGTTTTTGCTTTGCATTTAATAAATCTCCAGCAAAAAGAATCACTTGTTTCTGCCGCAAAGATTCCTTGGCTAACACAAAGTTAAGAAATTTTTCTTTGTATACTTGACTTGCATTGCATAGCACTTCAGCATTAGTTGCTGGGAAAATTGTAAATAAAACCAAATAAATAAATGCAAGGGTTGACTGAATTTTTTTGTAATTAATCAGGTTACTGACTGATTTTTGATTAGTGTTTTGACAGCATTCAATTGGGTACAGATGTTTTACTGACCTTGTAGTTTTATTTCAGATGGCAGTTGCAAATCAACAGATCTAATTTCATCATCACGTCCTTGTTGCGTTTGTGTTACACGACCAAGTTTCCACACACCCCTGGGATGGTTTTCATCTTCAATAAGAACCAAATCTCAAATTTCCGGTTTTTCTGTTACTAAATTACCACTTGTGGGTTTCTCAAAGTGCTGGAAGATACTCTTTGGTAAACAAATCCCACAAGTTTTCCAATATTGCTTGAGATTACCCAATCTTCAGTCAATTTATCCTGAGGAGTCTTATTTGGTTTATACTCCTTATCAGAATCGTCATATTCATTTAAAAATGATGCAAATCCATTTTTTGACAATTTTGATTTTGGTTCTAAAATCAAAAAATGAGTGGCGACTTCCAAATGAGTGGCTCTTATAAGCGCACAAGTTATAAGCAGCACCCAAATTTTAATTTTTTGACCAGGGGCCTGTTTCATAAAATACTGGTCTTCGTAAATTACAAGTCTATCAATAACTTTTTTTATTCTGAACCATTTGCGTTGAAATTTGAAATGAAAAAAGATTATATGCCATGTGCAAACTATTTAAAATTTCGTGTACGTAGCTGTTGTGTGTTTAAAGTTATTCCAGTTTTAAACTTTGGCCACTTGTAATTTTTCACAAGTTCTCAAAAGAAAAATTTACCCTACTCGGAGTAGGGTAAATTTGCATAAATTTGCACTCATAAACTTGCAGCTCATAGGAGCTGCTGATTTATTAATGCAGTCTGTAAGAACATCAAACCCGACCCATAGGGGTCTAGCTTACGACACGTGTTTCGCTTACAAGCTCATTACAAGCGCTTACAAACTTTTGCTTTTTTAATTAATGATTCCATCCATGCCATGCTTTTTGATTACCCATTTAAGGTCTCCAATTTGTGGGAATATCACCAGAACAATAATTTTTGCTAAATCAAAAGATCATCCTCTGCTGATGACAAAAAAACCTTTTTATTTTAAGCTTGATTAGTGAATTATTGTGGGGCACAAACGTAGCTGGCGTACAATTCATAAATCATGAAATCACTATATTAGCTTTGATAATATTGCAAACTAATATAAAAATTATATAATTTAAAGGTTATCAAAGAAGTTTTCACGTTTATATTTAATTTTAACTTGCTTAAAGGTACGGTACAGAGCCCCCTGCTCTGTACCGGGGGGGGGGGGGGGGGCTTTTTTTTTTTTAGTAATCGGTTTTTTGTAGTGAAACAGATATATAGTGTCTGGGCGAGGCGCGGAAACTTAATTTCTTCCTGGACCCCCCCCTATTTTTTCTTTCCCCACCCAAAGGGGGGGGTTGCCTTCCTAAACCCCCCTCTCTGGCTATGCCCTGGACTAGGGATGCATTGAGCTGCTCACAAATGCTCAATACCAATTGGTACTCACATATATTTAATTGTGAGTACTAAGCTCAAGCTCAAGCTCACAATAAATCTCAGGCTCAAGCTCAAGCTCACAATTAGCCCAAGCTAATTAGCTTAATTGTGAGCTTGACAATAAAATTTTAAAAAATATATATTATACTTTACCAAAAGATGTGATCCTGAATAAGAAGTCTTATTCTAATAAGACTTTTTTAGGTTTTATCATGATTGATAAAAATTTGATATTATAACAACATTATTTAAGTCCATTTAAATGACATTTTTATTTTAAAGTCATATTCCTCTGTTAATTCACGCCAGTTATAATAAAGATCCTGTTTTAATTTAATATGGAACAACTTAATTTATCTAAATTCACGTAAATAAATAAATCTATTTAAATTCACGCGAATTAATGAAAAATAGGTCATTATGATGACATAACTCAAAGAAATGTGTCATTTTAAAGACTATTCAAAAGGCATTTTATTCAATGGCTTATATGGACGCCACTCTTTATACAGGACTTAAAGATTTTTTGATAAATTGCATAATGTTTTACCCATGGTTTTATATGTTGGTTTTGCACTTTCATTTAAAAAACTAAATTTTCTATAAAAAGAATGTATGTTAGAATAAACACTTAAAAATGCAGTAAAAGGTTTTTCTTTTCGATTTCGACTATTTTTTGACCAAACTTTATTCTGCGTTCCAAAACTTGTAACACTTTTTTTACCTTTAGACCATTTAAAAAAGGTCAGAATTTTTTTTATCATTTTATCCTGGAACAATGCCTTCTTCACTGAAAAAAGTTTTGTTATGAAAATATAAAAAAAACAGGCGTCATGTTGTTAACTTTTATTTTTACGTCCTGACTTATTTCAATTTTATCAAATGATTTCTTAAATATTAGTCTTTTCTTCAAAAAACCCCTGAGATTGTTACCCCATTGTATGTAAAACATGGAGAGCGAAAAACCGTTCAGTAAACAGTACAGGTGTTTAATAAAATCATATTTTTGGCTTTTTTTGTTGAAAACTCTATCGAAATAAACATTTTAAAATTTTAAAATTGACGATTTTTCATTTAAATAAAAATTTTCATAAGAGACTTTATTTCAGCATTTTTTCTTATGCCAAAAATTTGCCGGCCGTTTTAAGGTAAAGTTCGCAGGTTTTTTTCACTAAAACACTAATATCTTGACAAAGACTTTATGAAAATTTTCAATCATGGTTTCAAAAGGAACATAAAAATACGTTGGTTTCTTATATATTTTTGCACTAAAATTTGCTTAGTAAAAAAATGCCATATAAAAAGCCTTATTTTTGCCTTTTTTAAATATTTTTACGAAAAATTGTTACAAGATTTTGGAGCACAAGGTGATATTTTTACAATTAATTAATAGGGTCCGTTCCATAAAAGAATTGCATCGATATGTGAAAATATTTGCTTTTTAGTTTTTACGCACTTTCTACAAAAATTGGTGGCTTCGTTCGCGACATATAATTGTTTAAGGGAGCATACTGTCACAAATCAAATACCTATAACGCAGGATCATACAACTTTTTTGTTACTGAACAGATTAAATTGAAATTTTTAAATGTTGTCGAATTGGTCGAGGTAGATAGGTTTTGTATTAAAAGAGAAGGTTATTCAAGGCGTTATAGGAATTTGATTTGTGACAATGTTTCTTTAATGTTTATTCTATATTCATTATCATTTTTGTGCAAAAAGCTAAAAAAAAGGTTTTCTTTAATATACTTAATTCCACCCTGGGAAGTTTAAATAATAAAAATCCATAATTACAACAATTTTGTTTCATGTGACATGTTGAGATGCTATTAAAAACACGTAAAAATGCTAATTATATAAATATCATTAGAACATAAAAGCATTTATTCTAATTTTCTAAATTTTATTTCTATTCAAATTTTTTTTACTTTAAAAATGGCTATTATTCTATTTTAAAGCATATTTTTATTTACAAAAATTAGGTTAAGTTGCTTTAAACATAAACATTTATCCTAAACTTAATTTGACTAAACTAAATTGATAATAAATATTAAAAATGTCAGTCTTTGGTATTACATTTTTCACAAAACGCCTTTTATATTTAAATTTAATTATACCAAAGGTATATGACTTTTAGTGTTAGTATTAAGAGATTTTTGTTTTTTAAATCAGTGTAACTCTTTCTGCTAAAAAATTGCAATAAAACTTGATAAATTAATAAATTCAAGAAAAACATCATGTTTTAGTTTGACTTATTCAATAAAACATTTGTAGTTGAAATATGATTGTTTATATCCACTGTCATTTTTACACTCCATGAGGCTTTACATTTATTTTTTAATTAAAAACCCTAATTTTATCTGAAATTCATATGTTAGTTAAATCAAGTGTTTTGCGGTATGTGTTCTGGGTTGTCTTGATGTTTTACAGTTTTAAATTTAAAATTTTCTCCCGGGGGTGGGGTGGGCTATTCAGCCCCTTTCAAGTCGTCCTTAAAGTACCCGTTTCTGCTGTTCTTCCCTTTGACCCCATTTGAAAGCTTTATGCACCCATAGCCCCCATTTCTGCGGACTACAGTCATTTCCTTCTGTGCTTACGACATACGATCCTCCTAAAATCTATGCTATACATAAGTATATTTTAAACATTCGCCAGGCTCACAAATGCTCAATACCAATTGGTACTCACATATATTTAATTGTGAGTACTCAGGCTCAAGCTCACAATTAATTTAATTGTGAGTACTAAGTAATGCTCAGCTCACAATTAAAATCTGGTGCTCAATGCATCCCTAGTTCCCACTCTCCAAAATCATGATCCGAAAATCTCGTTTAAACTGGAAAAATCCGATACAAGATCCAAGTTCCGTCCTTTAAATGATAAATTAAAAGCTTGCTTATATTTTAAGTTACTATATTTGCGCTTTTAGGACTATTTTTTATCGTTTAAATATATTTTGAAAAAAAAACAAACTTCGTTTAATACAAAGATTTGACAAAATATTCTACATCATCACTTCTTAATTATTCATGTAATTCATGTAATTAGTACAAAATCGGGCAGAGCTCAGGGAGTTCTAGAGCTTCGAAGGTTAATTCAGAGTTACGCTCCAAAATCGGAGCTCGAGGGAACATCACTAATGCATATAGGTGGTTGTATATACAAATATTCTTAAGCACACATGTAAAATTAATTTTCTTATGTAAATTTTTATGTGCTTTTCTTTTCAAAAGTCATATTTTAGTTTAAATTATCAAGTACATTATTTTTTTAGCTCTGTCCGGCAATATGCGAATAAATAATAAATAAATAATAAAAAACAAATAAATAGAATTTTCAGTTTTTACTTTTGTGTAATCGCCAATAATAGCTCAGAATTGTTTTTAGTCTAGAAAATTAGCTAATCAAAGTAGTGGCAGCAGAAATTGTGTCTCGGCACTGTTCCAAATTTTCTTTACGTATTAAAATCGGAAATGTATTTATATAATCTTGAAATACGCACATTTTATTCAGTGGGTGAGGACCAACAGCAATTGTTTTTAATATGGTTTGCACCGTTAAATCATTGGGTGAATTAATTTTACATCAGCAATTACACAAATTAATGAAATGTGAAAAACGGACATCTACAAAATATAGCAAGATATATCTACAAGATATATCTTATAGCAAGATTTTGTATTTTTTGACAAAAAATCCTATTTTCTGGCTATATTTTGAAAAAATTACGCTATTTTTAATTTAGATTCACGGCTTTATTTATCTAAATCAAAAAATAACTCAAATCAATGTTATATATATTTCAAAAAAATAGAATAAAACGTTTCCAGAAAATGAGAAACATCTTTATTCTGGTTTCATTGTTCAATAAGTTATTTCTTTTGGAAATACTATACGCAATATTTACACATAGTTTGTTTTCAATAAATCTTGTTAAAAAATATATTATTATTATATTATTATATAAACAGAAAAATTTTGGTTTATAAACGTGAAAATTAAATTTTAAAAACATAAGTTTTAAAAAAGCTAAGATAACAACATAAAAAATTTTTAATTTTATGAACAATTTTTTATTCGGTATAAAAAACTTTTTATTTGTAACAAATAATTTAGCGAAATGTCTGCCTTTAGATTTACTTTGTGTCAAAAGAAAAAATTTAGCCGCAGAGGCGCGCGATAAGTTTAGCTAATAAATAAAGCGATAAAACCTTTGACCAATTACAAGCATTTCAAACGTTTCAAGTTTTCTGATTAAGTTAGCTCAATTTAGCCAGACTAACTAATTCTTCCTAGAAAATTCACGTGTAGGCCAGTTTTAAATTGTAAGGCATTGTAGTACAGAAACTTCCAGAAGCCTTATAAATAACCACTTTTTAAAAATTTACATTTTTTTGTTTATTTGGGGACTAAAAATGTCAATCTATGTACAAATGAAAAAAATTATATCTTTTATTGATATGTATTTTATTTGTTGGTAAATGGTAGATATAAATTAATACTAGCTACAAGATAATGTTAACCCTGGATTTTCTTCTTTTTTTAAGTTAAAACTGCATATTTAGTAAAAAAATTATTATGTTTTTCATAATTTGAAACGGAATATCATACAAATATGTTTTTTGTGTTTGTTTTTTAAACATTAAAAAAACTAATAAATTCTTTGTTTAAAAAAATATAAAAAAACTACATATCATTTTTTAGTAGAACATTGTAACTTTCAAAATTAAAATTGAGAACCCATCTTATAGAGTTTTGCCATTGGCAAAACTTTATAACATAAAGTTTTGCCGATTATTACCTCGAAATTCAAGAGCACATCGTTGTAAAACATTTAGTTTTTTAAGTGGTTATTTTCTGCTGTTGGTGCTTAGTTTTAACTAACTTTAAAAGTGTATCAAAGCTTTACAAAAACCAGTTAAAAATTCAGTAAACTAATTATGGTACATCTCTTCAACCTCAAAAATATATTGGTTTTCTATACCACTTACGGCACGAACTTGCCAATTTAAAGAAATTAGTATTAAAGAAGCATTTTTACTACTGAAGCCAAATAACAAAATCCCAAATTTGATTTTGTTGAAATCAAATAAATGAAATAAAGATGCAACTTCAAAATTAACAGTGCATGTTATCTGATCTGCATAAAAAGTTTAAATGAATAATTTCTTTAATTAAAAAGAAACAGTAGGTGAGTCCCACCCCAAGTAGGATATAATTCGCATAAGCATGATTGGCACACAGCTGATTCAATAATAAATAGTACGTTCAGCAGTTTTTGCGTGGTTTACCAACAAAAAATTAAAGTGTTCCACAATTGCGAAAACATTTTCTAATTAAACCGTTCACAACTTATTCTTACGTCGGATTCATCCATTGAAAGGTTCTTCAAATATCAAATAAATTTACATCAAATATTAAATTTACATTGAAAAAATGTTTTGAAGCTTATATAATACGCTTTCACAAAAATAGGAACATATATTAGGCAAACATAAAGCAAATGAATTTTTATGATGATTCTTTGAAATCCTTATTTTGATCCGTGAATCAATAGCACAAATCGAAAAAATTTTGTTCCAGAAATGTTCTGAAATTTGCTACAGTCTTCAATGAGCGCACATGTTTTTATCAGGTAAATCAAAGACTAAGGAAATATAGCAGTTTTTTTATTTGTACTGTTGCACCATTTATGATAAAAATAGGTTTCACATTACGAATTTTAAAAAAACCTTAAATTTCAGTAAAATTAAAGATATTCAGGTTAGTATTTTACTCCATGGGAATCCAAGCAAAAACGAAAACGAGCCACAAACCAGAATTGTATGCAGGGCGTGCCGGGCGGTGATTATTAACAAAAATTGGTGGGTTGGACCAGGCCGGGCCGGAACAAGCTGAGCCAGACCAGGCAGAGCCAGACCAGGCCAAGCCGGACCATGCTGAGCCGGATCAGGCCAGGCCGCAACAGGCTGAGCCAGACCAGGCCAAGCCAGACCAGGCTGAGCCGGACCAGGCTGAGCCAGGCCAGGCCAAGCCAGACCAGGCCGAGCTAGACAAGGCCGAGCCGAACCACGCTGAGCCGGACCAGGCCAAGCTGGACCAGGCCGCGCTGGACCAGGCCAAGCCGGACCAGGCCAAGCCGAACCAGGCCAAGCCAGACCAGGCCAAGACGGACCAGGCCAAGCCGGACCAGGCCCGGCTGGACCAGGCCAAGCTGGACCAGGCCAAGCCAAAGCAGGCTGAGCCGGACCAGGACAAGCTGCACCAGGCTGAGCTGGACCAGGCTGAGCCGGACCAGACCAAGCCGGACCAGGTCCGACCAGACCAGGCCGAGCCAGACCATGCCAAGCCAGACCAGGCCCAGCTGGAGCAGGCCAAGCCGGAGCAGGCCAAGCTGGACCAGGCCAAGCTGGATCAGGCCAAGCCCGACCAGGCCGGGGCAGACCAGGCCGAGCCAGACAGGGCTAATATTTAGTAGCACTGGCGAACCAATGGGCCTACTATTTTTGTTAGAACAAGTAGCCATACACAATACACCATAATTATAGTTAAGTTACAGCTAAAAAAGAAACACTTACAAAGCAGTTACACTTTTTTATATTGGTTTAAGTATTTTTTGTCAACGGGTCTGCGGGCCGGGCTGGGCCGAGCTGAAAAACGGTGGGTGGGAGAAGCCGTAAATTCTCGGTTTACTTACAACTCTTCGGTTACCGCGTAAATTGTGTAAAAAAATTCGAGTTTTTGTGTAACGTTCATTGGCTGAAAGCATTTCAATAGCGTCTTATTTTTAAATCCTTATTCGCTGAATTTTTAAGGCCTTAAACAAAGTCTGTTTGTTTTTTAAATGTTAAATTTTTCACCTACACGAACTAAGAAAAAAATCAAAAAGAATTTTTTTTTTAATTCTGCTGTGTGAAATACTTTTTGCAACAGTCTTGGCAGAGACACAAGATACTTTTTAACGTCAAAATACATGTTGTATTATTTAATGTTTGCTATGGTACGATATTAACAAGTATTTTCTGTTCTGTTGAAATTCATAAAAACCAAAGTAGGTTAATTAAATCCTAAGCGTGGGTGGTCACATGTAAAATATAGGGTGCCAGACTTCAAATTCCTTTGACGACTTAAAAATAGATTGTTATCATTCGCTAGCCTGCTAGATACATACTTATCTATTTTTTTCTTCAATTCCGTCAAGAATTTTAAAATATAAAACGTTTCAATATCTCAATAATTAAGAGTTTTAAATCGATAAGTTCTTAAAATATTAAATTTATATGGAAAAAATGTTTTGAAGCTTATATAATACGCTTGTCTCACAAAAATAGAAACATGTATTAAGCAAACATAGAGCAAATGAATTTTTATGATGATTTTTTGAAATCCTTATTTTGATCCATAAATCAATAGCAAAAATAAAAAAAGTTTTGTTCTAAGCCGACCCGGACCAGGCCGACCTGGACCAGGCCAGGCTGGACCATGCTGGGCCGGAACAGTCTGGGCTGGACCAGGCCCAGTGGGACCAGGACAAGCCAGACCAGGCTGAGCCGGACCAGGCCAAGCCAGATCAGGCCGAGCCGGACCAGGCCAAGCCGGACCAGACCAAACCGGACCAGGCGGAGCCAGACCAGGCTGAACTGAACCAGCCTAAGCCAAACCAGGCCGGGCTGGACTAGGCCAAGCCCGACCAGGCCAAGCCGGACCAGGCTGAACCGGACCAGGCCGAGCCAGACCAGGCCGAGCTGGACCAGGCTGAACTGGACCACGCTGAGCCAAACCAGGCCAAACCGGACCAAGCCAAGCCGGACCAGGCCAAGCCAGACCAGGCCGAGCCAGACCAGGTCAAGCCAGACCAGGCTGGGCTGAATCAGGCCAAGCCAGACCAGGCTGAGCTGGACCAGACAGGGCCAAACCAGGCTGAGCCAGACCAGGCCAAACCGGACCAGGCTGGGCCAGACCAGGCTGAGCCAGACCAGGTTAAGCCAGACCAGACCGAGCCAGACCAGTCTGTACCGGACCAGGCCGACCTGGACCAGGCCAGGCTGGACCATGCTGGGCCGGAACAGTCTGGGCTGGACCAGGCCCAGTGGGACCAGGACAAGCCAGACCAGGCTGAGCCGGACCAGGCCAAGCCAGGCCAGGCCGAGCCGGACCAGGCCAAGCTGGACCAGACCAAACCGGACCAGGCGGAGCCAGACCAGGCTGAACTGAACCAGCCCAAGCCAAACCAGGCCAAACCGGACCAAGCCAAGCCGGACCAGGCCAAACCAGACCAGGCCGAGCCAGACCAGGCCAAGCCAGACCGGGCTGGGCTGAATCAGGCCAAGCCAGACCAGGCTGAGCTGGACCAGGTCGAGCCGGAGCAGACAGGGCCAAACCAGGCTGAGCCAGACCAGGCCAAACCGGACCAGGCTGGGCCAGACCAGGCTGAGCCAGACCAGGTTAAGCCAGACCAGGCCAAGCCAGACCAGTCCGTACCGGACCAGGCCGAGCCAGACCAGGCTAAGCCAGACTAGGCTAAGCCAGACCAGGCCAAGCTGCACCAGGCTGAGCCAGACCAGAGCTAGACCAGGCCGAGCCGGACCAGGTCAAGCCGGACCAGGCCAAGCCGAACCAGGCCAAGCCGGACCAGGCCAAGCCAAACCAGGCCAAGCGGGACCAGACCCAGCCGGACCAGGCCGAGCTGGACCAGGCCGAGCTGGACCAGGCCAAGTAAGACCAGGTCGAACCAGACCAGGCCAAACCGGACCAGGCCGGGCCAGACCAGGCCAAGCCAGACCAGGCTAAGCATGACCAGGCTGGGCTGGACCAGGCTGAACCAGACCAGGACAAGCCGGACCAGGCCGAGCCAGACTGCCGAGCTGGACCAGACCAAGCCGGACAGGGCTAGGATTTATTAGCACTGGCAAACTGACGGGCCTACTATTTTTGTTAGAACAAGTAGCCATACACGATACACCTTAATTATAGTTAAGTTACAGCTAAAAAAAGAAACACTTACAAAGCAGTTAGACTTTTTTATATTGGTTTAAGTTTTTTTTGCCAATGGGCCGGCGGGCCGGGCCGGGCCGAGCTGAAAAACGGCGGGTGGGCCGAGCCATAAATTCTTGGTTCGATTAAAACTCTTCGATTACCGTGTAAAATGTGTAAAAAAAATCCGAGTTTTGGTGTAACGTTCATTGGCTGAAAGCATTTCAATAGCGACTTATTTCTAAATCCTTATTCTCCGAATTTTTGAGGCCTTAATTAAACAAAATCTGTTTGTTTTTCAAATATGAAATATTTACCTACACGAAATAAGAAAAAAATCAAAAAAGATTATTTTTTTTAATTCTGCTGTGTGAGATACTTTTTGCAACAGTTTTGGCAGAGACACTAGATGCTTTTTAACGTCAAAATACATAATGTTTGCTATGGTACGATATTAACAAGTATTTTCTGTTCTGTTGAAATTCATAAATACCAAAGTAGGTTCCCTAAATCCTAAGCGTAGGTGGTCACATCTAAAATATACGATGCCGGACGTCGAATTCTTTTGACGACTTAAAAATAGATTGTTATCTTTTGCTAGCGTGCTAGATACATACTTATCTCTTTTTTTCTTCAATTCTGTCAAGAAGTTTAAAATATAAAACGTTTCAATATTTCAATAATTACGAGTTTAAAATGGAAAGGTTCTTCAAATATCGAATAAATTTACATCAAATATTAAATTTACATGGAAAAAATGTTTTGAAGCTTATATAATACGCTTGTCTCACAAAAAAAGAAACCTGCATTAAGCACACATAGAGCAAATAAATTTTTATGATGATTCTTTGAAATCCTTATTTTGATCCGTGAATCAATAGCACAAATAAAAAAAAGTTTTGTTCTAAAAAGTTTTGTAATTCGCTGCAGTGTTCAATAAGTGCACATGTTTTTATCAGGTAAATCGAAGTCTAAGGAAATATAGCACTTTTTTTATTTGTGCTTTCGCACCATTTATGATAAAAATAGGATTCACATTTTGAATTTTAAGAAAACCTTAAATTTCAGTAAAATTAAAGATATTCAGGTTAGTATTTTATATCATGGGAATCCAAGCAAAAAACAAAAATGAGCCACAAACCAGAATTGTACGCAGGGCGTGCCGGCCCGTGATTATTAAGAAAAATTGGCAGGCCAGAACAGGCGGGGCCGGACCATGTAGAGCCAGACCAGGCAAAGTTGGACCAGGCCGAGCAGGACCAGGCCAAGCCAGACCAGGCCAAACTGGATCAGGCTGAGCCAGACCAGGCTGAACCAGACAAGGCCAAGCCAGACCAGGCCGAGCTGGACCAGGTCAAGCTGTATCAGGCCGAGCTGGACTCGGCCGATCCAGATCAGGCCAATCCAGACCAGGCTGAGCCGGACCAGGCTGAGCCAGACCAGGCCGAGCCAGACCAGGCTGAATCGGACCAGGCCGAGCCAGGCCAGACTGGGCCGGATCAGGCCGAGCCAAACCCAACCAGGCTGGATCAGGCCAAGCCAGACAAGGCCAAGCTGGACCAGGCCAAGCCAGACCAGACTGGGCCAGACCAGACTGGGCCAAACCAGACCAGGCTGGACAAGGGGAAGCTGGACACAGGCTGGGCTGGATCAGGCCAAGCCAGGCCAGACCAGGCAAATCCCAACAAGGCCGGGACAGACCAGGCCAAGCCAGACCAAGCCAAGCTGGAGCAGGCTGAGCTGGACGAGGCTGAGCTGGACCAGGCCAAGCTGGACCAGGTTGAGCCGGACCAGGCCGAGCTGGACCAGGCCAAGCCAGACCAGGCCAAACTGGACCAGGCGGAACCGAACCAGGCCAGGTTGGACCAGGCCAAGCCGGACCAGGCCAAGCTGGACCAGGTCAAGCCAGACTAGGCCGAGCCGCACCAAGCCAAGCCAGACCAGGTCGAACCGGACCAGGCCAAGCCGGACCAGGCCAAGCCGGACCAGGTCAAGCCAGATCAGGCCAAGCCAGACCAGGCCAAGCCGTACCAGGCCAAGCCGAACCAGGCCAAGCCGGACCAGGCCAAGCCGGACCAGGCCAAGCCGGACCAGGCCAAGCCGGACCAGGCCAAGCTGGATCAGGCCAAGCCGGAAAGGGCTAAGATTTATTAGTACTGGCAAACTGACGGGCCTACTATTTTTGTTAGAACAAGTAGCTATACACGATACACCAAAATTATAGTTAAGTAACAGCTAAAAAAAAGAAACACTTAAAAAGCAGTTACACTTTTTTATGTTGCTTTAAGTTTTTTTGCCAATGGGCAGGCCGGGCCGGACCAAGCTGAAAAACGGCGGGGTGAGCCAAGCCGTAAATTCTCGGTTCGATTACAACTCTTCGGTAACCGCGTAAAATGTGTAAAAAAATCCGCGTTTTTGTGTAACGTTCATTGGCTGAAAGCGTTTCAATAGCGTCTTATTTCTAAATCCTTATTCTCTGAATTTTTGAGGCCTTAATTAAACAAAATCTGTTTGTTTTTCAAATGTGAAATATTTATCTACACGAAATAAGAAAAAAATCAAAAAACATTATTTTTTTTTAATTTTGCTGTGTAAGATATTTTTTGCAACAGTTTTGACAGAGACACAAGATGCTTTTTAACGTCAAAATACATAATGTTTGCTGTGGTACGATATTAACAAGTATTTTCTGTTCTGTTGAAATTCATAAATACCAAAGTAGGTTCCCTAAATCCTAAGCGTGGGTGGTAACATGTAAAATATAGGATGCCGGACGTCGAATTCTTTTGACGACTTAAAAATGGATTGTTATTTTTCGTTAGCGTGCTAGATACATACTTATGTTTAGTTTTTTTTCAATTCCGTCGAGAATTTTAAAATATAAAACGTTTCAATATCTCAATAATTAAGAGTTTTTTTAAGTTTTTTATTCGACATAGGAGCCCGTGACTGTAGTTTATGTCTTAAAACATCAAATAAAAACTAAGAAAATTTCAAAAACATAATGTTTTTGGTAACGGGTATAGTTTATAAAAATAAATACCAAACATTCAAAAAGTTGTTTTATTCAGAAAGCAAGCAAGTCAAAAATTTATAAAACATTTGAAATCTAATAATTAAATCGTGCTGTTGCAACGCAAACTTATGAGAATTTTTATCACACTAATATGGCAATTATGAAAAAATGAAAATTAAAACCACGATATTATTGATATTTGTCTAAAATGTTAGGCTGAGCCTCATATTTAAACCAATTAAATTCAAACATTTGGCTAAAAGTTATCTCAGTTTAAAATTTCCAAACGATCAAAGCACTAGTTATTTTCCGCAGAGCTTAGAGCTTCAGAGCAGATTTTCTCTTTTCGAAGCTACTGAGCAGTACCCAGGGTTCCGAAGATGCAGAGGAGTTCCTTCTTATTTTGTACTAAATTTATTAAAAAATGAGTAGTAATGCAAAAGATTGTTTTGGGAAATTTATTTATAAACTAATTTTTTTATCATATAAAAACAATAAAAATAGACATAAAAGCACAAAAAAATAACTTTAAAAAACATATATCAATCTTAAATCAATTTTAGTCGCCTACTAAAAATTTAAAGCTACGGAGCTCCTGCGTTTTTGTTTTAAATTGCCAGACGGAACTCCGGAGCATGATACTGGACAGTAGGAACATTGCTTAAAAAAAGTTCGGCTTTTTTGTGTTGAACGGCCATTTTGATCTCTAATAGGAATTTAAACCTAATTTTAGGGATGATGTGTAAACTTGAAATAAACAGATTCAAAAATTTAATAAATAATTATATGCGTTTTAGTTCTAATGCCCGCACTCAAAAATATACAGAATTAAATATTTCGCATTGGAATACGACTATAAATAGTCTATTGGCGAGAACATTTAAAAATTCGTAACGGGCAAATGCAAGGCAAATAAACAGTCTATTGGCGTGAAGATTTAAAAATTCGTAACATTAATTCAATTTTTTTTAAATTAACTAAAAATAGATCTTATTAAGAACCCAACCCTTGCTATATTTTTGTCAACTTTGAAGTGGTAACTTTCAACCACACCTCGCCTGTTTTGCAAGGTTTTCTAAGTTCGGTAGCAGTTAATCCCTTAAAGGTACGGTATACAAAATCATGGTGTTTTTTTCGCTTGGTTTTTGGTATCAATCGATGCGTCAGGTTTCACTGCGTAAAAAATTGTTTAACAAAAAAATTAATTTTCAGCGGTTGTCGAGATATTAACAAGAATATCGCCTAGTTATTCCATCGATTTTTTTCCGTCAAACAACAGTAAACATGTACGCCCAATGAGCGATTAAAAAACAAACGAAGGGCACAGGTGCCAAGATTGAACTGAACTCAAAATATGTCAAATAGTTTATTTAGAATAAAGCAGTACAACTTCAATATAATAATTAAAACAACACAGAAATTAGTATAATTAAAAATTTAGCTTATTTTCATATCAAAATTTGCATATAAAATATCTTAAATACATTTGATTTTTTACGAGAAAAAAATACGTTTGCAAAGTCAAACGTAAGCGAAACAAAACACACCGTGGCTGGTGTTTGGTAAAACAAAAAAATTATCTGGAATAACCAAGCGATATTCTTGCTAATATCTATACAACCGCTGAAAATTAATTTTTTCGCAATACAATTATTTACTCAGTGAAACTTAATGCGTCGATTGATACCAAACACCAAGCAAAAAAGGGCTATGATTTAGTATACCGCACCTTTAAAATGTTCCATAAAAGGTGTAACTTTATTCCATGCCAATTATCTAATTCAAATTTTAGTATAAAAACTTAGGTTTTTAGTTAAAAAAGTTGGTTTTTGTCGTGTATTTTTGGATTTTTGAACTACAATATCTCAGTGAATTTTTATAGGATCAGAAAATTAAAATATTTTGGAGAGCTGAAAACACGGATTTTATTTAATTGATTTCGCTGGTAAAAAAAGAGTAATCAGAAACCCAATCATTTGAAGGACTGCACCATGAAATGAAACAATAGGCTTTGACTGGAGATTCTGGTATTATAGGAACCTTGCACTGGAACTCGGTTTATACATGAAGTACAAAATGTATGCAATAAACATAACGAGTCACCATAATGGATAATTAGTGTATCTCCTACTTATCTTTTGTAGTATGCAGATCAACCTCAAAAGCGCGCGAAATTTCGATCGGTTGATCTGCATACTACAAAAAATAAGTAGGAGATACGGTAATTATCCATTAATGGTGACTCGCTATTGAAATGCCCACATGAGCTGATTATTTATAGAACAAACTTAATTTACTGGATGAAAATAAAATATAAAATTATATAACAAACAAGGCATAGAAGATAAATGTAGTGCAAATTTTATTTTCGCTATTTTTGTTTTTAAAAACTCTTTAATAGCAATCTTGTCTAATTTTGCTTAACTGTAAAAGTTTTTCATTGCGTTATAGGCTTAGAAAAATCGCTTATCTAAAATTTGGAAACACCAGAATTTCCCTACAAACTTGCTAATGATATAACCGTGCATTTGATGATATAGTATACTGATATGAACACATATGTTAATATAAGAAACACTATGGTGATGTTCCGCGGAGCTCGGAGTTTTGAAGATGAGTTCAACCTTTAAGAGCTTCGAAGCAAACACCAGAGCAACCCCCGGAGCTCCGGAATTCCGTACCAATTTCATGAATAATTGAAGAGTAATATAATGCCATAAATTATTTTATTAAATTTTTTTTTTGAAAACTATTTTTTAAATTTGTTTAAAACAATAAAAAGTCCTAAATATTGAAACTAGAATAACTTGGAACATATTTAGAAATTAAATACGATTGAAATCGCTCAGGTAAGGAGCGGAGTTCCGAAACTTCTCCGCCTAAAACGGTCGAAGCTCCGAAGTATGGTATTGAAGGGTAGGAACATCACTAACAGACACACTTTTACTGCTCCTCTTGGTTTTTTTGTCACAAGTTTAATCAAACACACTCTGTATGTACTCAAGCAGCCTCGCAGTAAAAATGAATTATACACTGTAAATTTTCAAACGTGTTTGCTACTTTACATTATTTTGTATAAGTATTTTCTGTCTGTGGGTGTTAGAGTTGTGCCAGTATGCAAATTTACAACTATTAAGTTAACTAGTAAGCTAATGGTCCAAAATTTTGAACTAGTAAGTTAACTAGTAATTTAATGGTCCAAAATTTTGAAGTAGTAAGTGAATGTGTAAAAAAATAATCTAGTAAGTTAACTAGTAAGTTATTGATCCAAAATTTTAAACTAGTAAGTAAACTAGTAAGTTAATGGTCCAAAATATTAAACTAGTAAGTTAATTTTCTAAAATTTTTAACTAGTAATTTAAATAGTCAGTTAATTTCCTAAAATTTTAAACAAATAAATTAATTTTTCAAAATTTTAATAGATATTTAGGCTTTAATTTGAACTAATACACTAGTTATTTACCTAAATTTGATAAAAAAAGGTAATTGAAAAACATAGTTAAATAAATATCAGGCCGACACCCCAATAAAATAGTTGATTTACATGGGAACTATATAACTAATGTATTTAACTTCACTTCGGGCATTTGAAAAAAAAATATATATATAGATAAGTAGGAAAAAATAAATTTTAAAAAACTATTATAAATTTTTGAAAACCGCTAAATCTTAATTTTCTTAACAATTTAAACAGAGGAGATTTTTTTAGCAACCATAAGAAAATTGGCGCTTTCGGCATTGTCAAAAATTTATGTTCGAACAGGATAAATTTGTCACATATGTTTTCTTACATATTATGTCGAAATTAAGCAAAACATACAAGGGAAAGTTAGAACATTGAATAAAAATCAGCTGATCGTAATTTCCAACGGTTTTTGTCGTCATTCTGAATAATATTTTTAATTATCATATTAATAGTAAAAAGAAAAATCAAACACATAGATTTTGGTATGCAAAAAAGTGCACCCAATTTCTTGTCCAACATTTGTATATTTTGCAAAGTAACCTTTAAGACATGAAGTTTGTAACGCTAAGAAAATGTCATTAAATTGTTTTTCCATGTCCACTTGGCACTCTCTGCTGTCAGTCAGTGATGCTCCTTTGAACACAAAAGATATAATATAGAAACGCGATTTAAATCAATTTAATGGTCCGGGGTTTTTAGCGCAGTTAAAAAGAATTTTAATCCTTTTAAAAAGTTTTTGGACCTTGGAGCCGCGAAAATAGGAACTTGAAGCGGAAAGTGAAAAAATGTTTTGGTGTTTGGTTTAGAGTTTGGTTTAGGCAAAGGGATATTTTTCTGTAAGTTCACACTTTCGGATTTAAGTTCACCATTTCCCCCAACAAAATGATAGCTCAGGTGCCCTGTTTATTATAAACACAATTAAGAATAGGGTAGTGCATTTAATTTCGGCACTTTTTTGTTTTTCCGATGTAACTTTTTACTATATGGCCCGATTTTCATGTTTGACAGCTCATTTTGAAGCTTTCACGATACTGCGTTGCGTCACAAAAGTTTCACTGTACGAAAGTTGTTTTTTTACTTAATTAAATCAGTTTTTAAAAAAATGGAAAATTGCCGAAATTAAATATATGCATTTAATTTCGGCACTTTACAAACAATCGATTGTTTCTCAGTCAAAACATCATCATTTTCAAAAATTTTAAAGTCTATTACTATCTTCAGACAGTTTTCTTTAATTTAAGCTTCTACTTGTTGTTGAACGTGTAACTGGCAAAAAGTTACAGCTAAAATACCAAATGGTATCAAAATGAGCGAAATTTGGGAAAAAAGTGCATTTAATTTCGGCACTTTTTAAAAGGACCCTCGTAATCGAGTTTAAGTGCAGTGCTATGACCCCTACACATTTCAACGTTGTCTTTTAACTATTTACAACTACAATTTAATATCCGACCACTTAATTCAATCCGTTTTTACCTACAGCATATGAGTGCCGAAATTACACTATTTTATTTTATAACGATTGCTCACCACAGACGCAACGTAGAACCACGGGGACTAACAATTCGGAAAATAGACTAAATTTTATCAGGACAGTTTAATTTTTAAACCAATTTATTGCGTAATCATGAAATGCCCATGTTCTAAAAACGAGTAACAAATTTATTTTTTTATAAATCACATAATTTCACATGAAAATATCATAACATAACAAATAAAAAGCTCACGACAGTCATCTACATATAATTAGCTCTCATTTGAGCTATCAAACGTCTCATTCCATCCAGGATTACCAAAGATATAGTCCAAAATCAAAAATGCCCAATTGGGAAAAGTGCCGAAATTAAATGCACTACCCTACAGTATTCAAATAAAAAAATGAAACAAATTTTAGCTCCCAAAAAATAATTCGAAACTCAATTATGCAAATGAAAAAAGTGGATTTTTTTTGAAAACTATATTTTTTTGTAAAGCAAAACGATATATAATTCAATTTTGTACTATAAGTGTTTTACAATTTTGATTTAAATTTTATTTTTGTTCTTTATTCAATAATTTGAATAACCGATTGACTGTCGAAGTTTTGCATTAAAAATAATGTATGTTTTTTAATCATTCTAAACTATATAAAATTGATTTGTTTTGCATTTGAAACAGAAAGATCTTCATGTTGTATTTCATGCAAATTTTTACAATTTACTAGTTTTAACAACTAGTTATTAAACTAGTAAAAAAAGCCGTGGAGAACTAATTTTATTTTTAGCAAAGTCATATAATAATTTATAAAACCAAGCAATTAAAAACATGTAAAATACGTCAATAGTATGTATTTTTAGCTTTTTATCGACAATTGATGCACAAAATAAGCCAAATTAACATTGGCCTGTCCAGCTTGATTTATTAATTCCCATGCTAGCAACTAGTTAAACGAACTAGTAAAAAAACCAATGGGGAACAAATTTTATTTTCATCGAAACAACTGTTCATTTAAAAAATCAAACAGTCAAAAAACAGTAAAATTCAGTAATAGTATGTTTTTTCAGGCTTTTTGCGACACCCAATGGACAAATAAGCTATAATTTAACACATTTGCCTATCCAGCTCGATTTTTTTATTCCCATTTCAGCAATTAGTTAAACGAACTAGTTAAAAAAAGCATGGAAAACAGATTTAATTTCTCATAAACAAAAAAAAATTTATAAAAACAGCCAGAGAAAAAAAAATGCCAAGCGCAATATTAAATCGCCTTAAAATCATAAGTTTCGCCAATAATTTGCTAAAAAAAGGTTAAAATATGTTTTACTCCGAAATCTGAAATATATAACCGCCGATACCTATTTTTTTAGTTTCCTGTGTTACAATGCTGGTATACATTTAACCGGTCTTTGAATATAACTTATAACATATAATCCTATACTGTTTATAATTAACTTTTTGTTTGTGTGTCGATCGGTTTTTTACAAACGATATACAGATTTAGTGACGTTTTTACCCTTCAATATTGTGCTCCGGAGCTCTAGCCAATTAAAGGGGAGGAAGCTTTGGAACTCCACTGTTTAAATCAGCAATTTTAAGCTTATTTAAGCTTGAAATTCTGTTAAAGTTACTGTTTGTACATTTTTAAAATTATTTTCATACTTTTAAATAAGTTTTTAAAAAATTTAAAATAAAAAAATTTCAACAAAATATTTTATAACATTTCTCTTTAATTATTCATGAAATTAGTACAAAAATAGGGCAGAGCTCCGGGGCTCCAGAATCGTTTCGGGGCTCCTAAAAACGGAGCTTCGGAGAACATCACTAAATGGAACGCTCACAAAGTTTAGTACAATTACATATTAGTTTGACCAAAAAAATAGAGTAACTTGATTAACGAAACTTTGAAATTCGTTTTTTGCGAACAAATACTTAAAATTAATTTATCAAAAAAACAGAACCCCCGCAAAATAAGCTCGCTTTGTGCATAATAAGAAATTGAACTTTTATTTCATTTCCTAACTAAACAGTAAAAATTTGTTTTTAATGTATGTTATTTTTTGGTTTAAATCTCAGAAAAAAGAACATAAAAACAAAAGAAAATGAGCATGGAAATGTGTAATAATATGACGCGCTGCAGGTGTCGTCGCGGTTATTTACAAATTAAGCCCGATGTTATTCCGTTAGCTATAGGGTAGCTGACTTAATTTCGGCCATCTTTTTTTTATTTGTTTGAATAAGTTTTTTCTGATTTTTCCAATCGACCCAAGATTTGGTCTAAAAATCAAACGATAGCTATTCCAGTGCAAAATTTTTAAATTTTTGTTACACTTAAAGATTAGTGGAGGTTTAAAGTTTTTTTATAGTGACCGAAATTTAAGCGCGAGTCATTAACTTCCGCCACCTAGAAAAAACTGGCTGTAGCTTTTGGCAAAAACGAACAATAAAAATTTTCAAAGGCTGCAGATTTATCCTTAGGTATTGTTCTTGGTACATATAACGTAATTTTTCCTTTTGCAAACTTTAATAGTTATTAGTAAAACTTTAAATAACATGTTTTGTTTGTTGAATTTTTGTTTGGCTTAAAAAAACGTCAAAAAAGTCAAACGAGCAAAAAAATTCTTTATAATTATGGTAGTACGATGATCTTTGAAAACAGCAAAAAACGACAGGTTCTTTCACCTAAATTTTAAGATGACCGAAATTAACCGAATCTTAAAATGCGCAGTTAGTTAAACGCATTGCAAAGTGATTTTAAAAAAAATATCAAAACATGAAAATTAACAATTTGGACCCTTAAATAGAAGTTATTTTAGGTTATATAATGCTTCGGTCTAAATTTGATGCCGTTTAAAACACAAAGCAAAAATTAAGAAAATCACAAAAAAATTACCTTTTGTATGAAAATGTTGATAATGCAGACTAACACAAATAAAAAATTTTGCAAAAACACTTTATTCAACATTCATCCAGTTACTTTTGTGCCTTTTGTGCTAGATCTTTATTGCTTTAAAAATAAGCTAATTTCCTAACACCCTACATTTGTGATCGAAAATAAGGCCTGGCCGAAATTAAGTTAGATATTGTTGTGTTTTCAGTGGCGATGTACACAAAAGGATTCCACAACAGTAGTTTATTTGCTAACAGGAACAGATAAACAGCAGCAGTAGCAAGTAGCACAAGGCAAAGCAGTAGTATAGTACAGGCAGTATATAGCCAGAGCAGTAATGGTAAAGCACAAAGAAAAGCAAATATACACACCAATAAATCAGGAGCTAACAGGCCCCATTTATATACCAGCAAAGCATGCTACCAGAAGTTTCTAGAAAGTTCTTAGCCAGTGAGCATTAGGTAATATAACCTCACTTTCCAGAATGTTCTAGAAGGTTCTACATACAATCTTAGGAAAACATTTTACTTAAATAATTTTATCACTGTAGTTTATATCAAAGTATTAGCAGTTTGTAAAAGTACCTTAACAGATATCCTATACCCGCATACGAGGTAAGTTTTTGCACGGTGAGAGGTGTTTTTTATTGGCAATTTAATGCTAGCTGACCTTAATTGAATTGTTTATTTAGCAAAATTGAATCGTCTATTTAATAGCAATTTTAAATTTTCAAGTGAAAACAGTTAAATATTAAAAATGAAATTGTTTTGTTTATCAAATTACTAAATTTGGAACAAAATTCTTTTTTTATAGGCTAAAGTTCACTAAAATTTGAATATTTTGTGAAAAAAGCGCGAAATAAAAAAACTCCGTGTTCCAATTAGTTTTTTTTACACTTCATAATTGCACAATTGTGATTGGTCTTCTACTTACAAATTTACGAGGTCATCCAGATATAAGTCAACCAGAGTCATCGCCATTAAAAAAGCAGGCCGTCTGTAAAAAAAAATTTTAATATCAAGATCAATTGCCTCAATTGTGGGTAGATTTATCTACGCATTCGAGGTAAACTTTTTTGTTGATATTAATAGCGGTCTTTGTTTAATAGCTGATATACAGTAAAAGATACATTGTATTTTGCTTAACAGTATAGCAGCTTATTTGTAACATTTGCCAATATAGTGCGCTTTTATTGTTTAATTAAGAATAGGATATTGTATTTTTGTGTACATTTCTCTATTTAAAAATTACTTCTTTTAAAAATACAGTAATTTTTCCTGATTTTCTGCAGTACCCCTGTAAAATATGGTAAAATGATACCATATGGCAGATTGTTTATTATCTAATATAAAAATTATAAACTTTTAGCCAGCTGGGCGCTGTTTCATAAAAGTTTCCAACATGCTGTTTTTTTGTTGAAGTCCATTTCTTTTTTGTAGAAAGCTACAAAGAAATGAAAATGCAATAGACTTTTGGAAAAACTTATAAAAAACCAAAAATTTGCATAAATATTAATTGCAAAAACCCCTATGCTTTATCATAGGATTTCATTTTTTTGTAAATATTTACAAAGAATCAAATGTTAGTAACATTTATGAAACAGCGCACTGCTGTGGAAATAAAAATAATGACAAAATAAATATTTTTTATCAAATAATGTTTTAACTAGTTGAAATAACTAGTGTTTTCCAGCTAACTAACTAGTTAAATAGTAAGTTAAATGCTTAAAATTTTAAACTAGTAAGTTATATAGTAAGTTAATTGGTCAAAAATGTAAACTAGTAAGTTAACTAGTAAGTTAATTGCTCAAAATTACGAACTATAGTAACTAGTTAACTAGCCCGAAAAATGCACTAGTTAACTAGTAACTAGTAAGTTAACTAGCACAACTCTAGTGGATGTGTGTTCCTTATTTTCATAAAATATAGTACAATGGGAATATCATAATTATAAGCTTAAGGTCCCTCCGGACAGTTTTCTTAGGTATGGAAAATTAAATTGCCATTTTTGACATACGAGGTCTCGCAAAATATAGCACTATGAAATTAATAGCTGAACACGAGTATTAATAATGCAAAAAACTAAGATTTGGAACTGTACATAGATAATTTGAAACAATTAATGATAAATATTAAAAATTTAATGGCTACAAAAAATTTTTATCTATGCGTAAAGAATTTTGTTAAACATAAAAATTTTCGTTTAAAAATAGGTGTTAATTTTTCTAGATAAATTTAATTAAATTGTTTAAAGTTTAAGGCTTAGAATTGTTTACTTATAGGGTAGTGCATTTAATTTCGGCACTTTTTCGTTTTTCCAATGTAACTTTTCACTGTATGGCCTGATTTTTATGTTTGATAGCTCATTTTAAAGCTTTTACGATACTGCGTTGCGTCATAAAAAATTCACTGTACGAAAGTTGTTTTTTTACTTAATTAAATCAGTTTTTAAAAAAATGGAAAATTGCCGAAATTAAATGTATTCATTTAATTTCGGCACTTTACAAACAATCGATTGTTTCTCAGTGAAAAAATCATCATTTTCAAAAATTTAAAAACCTATCATTATCTCCAGACAGTTTTCTTTAATTTAAGCTTTTACTTGTTGTTCAACGTGTAACTGGCAAAAAGTTACAGCTTAAATGCCAAATGGTATCAAAATGAGCAAAATTTGGGAAAAAAGTGCATTTAATTTCGGCACTTTTTAAAAAGACCCCCTTAATCGAGTTTAAGTGCAGTGCTATGACTCCTACAGATTTCAACGTTGTCTTTTAACTATTTACAACTACAATTTACCACCCGACCACTAAATTCAACTCGTTTTTACCTACAGCAATAGTGTGCCGAAATTACACTATTTTATTTTATAACGATTGCTCACCACAGGCGCAACGTAGAACCACGGGGACTAAAAATTCGGAAAATAGACTAAATTTTACCAGGACAGTTTAATTTTCAAACCAATTTATTGCGGAATCATGAAATGCCCATGTTCTAAAAACGAGTAACATTTTTTTAAAATTATAAATCACACAATTTCACATGAAAATATCACAACATAACAAATAAAAAGCTCACGACAGTCATCTACATATAATTAGCTCTCATTTGAGCTATCAAACGTCGTATTCCGTCCAGGATTACCAAAGATATAGTCCAAAATCAAAAATGCCCAATTGGGAAAAGTGCTAAAATTAAATGCACTACCCTATAGAAATTTGAATTTTCAAAAGGCCATAACATATTTCATGTTCTGTAACACTCTGTAAACATATGTTGCACGGGTTTATTTCAATGCAATTCGGGCTTTGTGTTTATTTATTTCCTATAGAGCAATTGTTTAGTGCGCTTCAATCAGCACTACGAAAAAGTTTCGGCTCCTAGCGCAAAGATTTTTTGAAATTTTATTGTTTTAATTTAAAAATATATTTTCCATTTTTTCTAATTTTTAAAATAAGTATATGAATTAGTGTTGTAAAAAGTTACTTTTATACTTTTACTTAAACTAATAAAAGCAAAAATATATAATAAAGGAAAAATGAAACACTTAGAATAAACTGCTTGAAAACAAAGGTACCATTTAAATGGAATCTCATTTAAATGGGACCTTTGTTTTCAAGCAGTTTGTTCTAAGTGTCTTATTTTTCCTTTATTATATATTTTTGATAAAAGTAACGAATTTTAATATACTTTTATTATTACCCAACTTTTGAAATTTCATTTACTTTTACTTTTACTATTACTCAATTTTTGAAATTTCATTTACTTTTACTTTTACTGTTACTCGGATTTCTTGTTGTAAATACTTAAATTAATTTAAGTAAAATTTAAGTAATTTCAATGATTCGATTCCCTATGGGCTTGTTGGAAAATTAGTGGCAAAGAAGTTTTTTTAGCCGTAATACGCTAAACACCATCTATTTAGACTAAAAAACTGATTAAAATGAAAATTTATACATAAAATTAGCCAAAAACTTTGAGACGGAGCTCTGGAGCTCCAAAAACCGGTGTTTTGCTTCGTTTCAAATGACAAGACATTTTGAGGGTCCTTAAAATCCTGACGTGAAAAATTATCTATTTTGGAAAACCAAACATACATTGTACAAAAAGTTCAAATGCAATCACATATATAATAAGGGGAAGTTATAATGGGGGACGCAAAAACATATTAAAGAGTTTAGGACTGAGAGAATACCGATTTCCCTCGTAGTTCCGAGCTCCGAAGCTACGGAGTGGAACTTTAATTTTCAAAGCTCCGGAACTCGACCCTAGTTTTGTTTTACCTTCATTAATAATTAAAGATTAATATTCCATAGATTATTTTGTCAATTTTTTGTACGCTAAATTATTTTCAAAACTTATTAAAAGTGGCAAGTATATAGTATTAAAAATTTAGATAGAGCAATTTAAAACATTTAAAATCGGTCGTGGCGAAGCTTCGGAGCCTTCTCCGCTCTAAATCGCCGGAGTTCCGGAGCATTATATATTGGGGCTAGGAACATCACTATTTGAAACTGAGAGACAAGTGAAGTTCAGGTACAGTAGCAGCCAGAAAAATTTGCAATATAAAAAGGCTGGTGAAATTTAATAAGCTGCTCTGATGCGTTTGTCTAAAACAGTCTAGATAAAACAAATTGCTTTGACGTTATTTAGGCGATACGAATATTGGAGCCCCGGATGTTTCCTGAATCGATTACTTCTGACAAGCAAATATTTTTCAATACAAAGAGAATGAAACATAACTAACATAAATATTATAAGTGTCTGTCACTTTTTTTACCATTTAAATGCGTAATTCCTCCAAAATCGTCGTCCCTATTGCAAGACATAATGAGTCAAAAACGCCACAAAGTAAATCTGACTTTGACTTTTTTTATAAATACGCAGCCAGACTGTGCAACGAAAATGTCACAGTTACTTAGTTTTATAAAATACTGCGCCAACGATAATTTGAACTTTGGGTTTTTTTTTTAAATTATGTTTTTTATTAATTTTTTTTCTGCGTCGTGAATTTTTTACACGTATTGCACGTACGCAACACGTATTACAAGAATACATAAGCATATATTATGTTTTTTTGGCTGCGATATGAAAATTCATCAACGTTTAGTGGAACATACAACTTACAATCCCTAATACACATTTTTATTATCTATGCAGATTAGTAATATTCCTGCTCTACAATATTATGCTTCAAAACTACGTCCAATTTAAGCGGTGGGAAGCCCTAAATAAGCGATTTCAAGCTTATTTAAATTTAAATATGTTTAAAATTCTTTTATCGGAATTTTTAGGATTATATTAAACATTTTAACAACTTAAAAAACGGTTCGCAAAAATATTTGATCAGGATAGTCTAGAAAACTAGAAGAAATGGCGGATTTTCGCAAGAAAAGTCGCACACTAATTCGAAAGTTCGACTTTTCTCACAAAATTTTGGTCAAAAATTTAGCGTACAGTCGGAAATTTTCTTGTGTTATGTTCTTGATGAGACGTATAGAATAAATATTAGAGTTATTATATTATCCTTGTTTATATGAAAAATATATAACCCAAGTGAATTGTTTTCTATGTGTACAGTAAATTTTTTTACTAAATTTGAAGAGAAATTATGGACATCTTACTTTTCGGCGCAAGCTACTTTCTATGCACTCAATAAAAATTTTCTCGCTCAACGATATTTTCTACACCAAACGATATTTTTTTTGTTTTTCCGATGTAACTTTTCACTGTATGGCCCGATTTTCATGTTTGGTAGCTCAGTTTGAAGCTTTCACGATACTGCGTTGCGTTACAAAAGTTTCACTGTACGAAAGTAGTTTTTTTTACTTAATTAAATCAGTTTTTAAAAAATGAAAAATTGCCGAAATTAAATGTGTGCATTTAATTTCGGCACTTTACAAACAATCGATTGTTTCTCAGTCAAAAAAATCATCATTTTCAAAAATTTAAAAGCTTATCATTATCTTCAAACAGTTTGCTTTAATTTAAGCTTTTACTTGTTGTTCAACGTGTAACTGGCAAAAAGTTACAGCTAAAATGCCAAATGGTATCAAAATGAGCAAAATTTGGGAAAAAAGTGCATTTAATCTTGGCGCTTTTTAAAAGGACCACCTTAATCGAGTTTAAGTGCAGTTCTATGACCCCTACACATTTCAACGTTGTCTTTTAACTATTTGCAACTACAATTTAACACCCGACCACTTAATTCAACCTGTTTTTACCTACAGCAATATGTGTGCCGAAATTACATTATTTTATTTTATAACGATTGCTCACCACAGACGCAACGTAGAACCACGGGGACTAAAAATTCGGAAAATAGACTAAATTTTACCATGACAGTTTAAAATTTTTAAACCAATTTATTGCGTGAATCATGAAATACCCATGTTCTAAAAACGAGTAACAATTTTATTTTTTATAAATCACACAATTTTACATAAAATATCACAACATAACAAATAAAAAGCTCGCGACAGTCATCTACATATAATTAGCTCTCATTTGAGCTATCAAACGTCCTATTCCGTCCAGGATTATCAAAGATATAGTCCAAAATCAAAAACGCCCAATTTGGAAAAGTGCCGAAATTAAATGCACTACCCTATATAACCCAAAAATGGTGAAAGCCTAATTTTTAAACAAAAAATTTGCTGAAAATTTGGACTTTAATACTGAAAACCCGCCATTTTTTTTATTTTATAGGCGCACTGTTGTTTTTTGTAAATTAATTTTTAACGCAATTTTTAACACAGTGTTAATGTTTTGAAGTGCATGGGAGCTTTTCTTTCACTTTTGTGTGAAATGCACCACACAAAAAACGGGTATTGACAGCAAGAAAAATCTCTGCGTAAAAAATCAGTGGTATATGCACAGAAAGTCGAGTGCGTTAGAAATGTTGTGTTTTTTCTTGCCCAAATAGTGCAAAATAAAAAAAATCCGTTGCTAAAGTTCACGTGACATTGATTCTATGATTTTTGGCTAAAGATAAATTAGCCGATTATGACTAAAACTAACAACTTGAAACAAGGTCGAAAGCGAACGTATTAATAATATAATTATATTTATGTACTCGCAATAAGTTAATTATTTTACCTTTTACAATTTAAAAACTATTTTTTAATTTAAAAAAAGTAGTAATAAAGCTTTAAAAAAGTTCCAACAATTTAAAATAAAAAGGTGCGTTTTAACCCCTTCTGTATGTTTAGACCAAAAATGTTAAATAAAGGCAAAAATGTAAAATAAAGTAAGTGAAGTTATAAAAAAGATGTTTCTTCAAAATAATACTCTTGAAGACTAGCATTTTTTAGATTTAGAGTTACATTTTTACAATTATCAACATATTTGATTTAATGTAATATAAACAAATTTCGCTATTGTCAAATAATTTTTTTATATGGGCAATCAATTTTGATTTTAGTTTCTTTTCCACGTTTTGGTTTTTTTAATCAAAACATACTTCCCGTATAAAAATGCTTTAACTCCTGCTCTATTTGTAGAGCATTTTTTAAAAGTAATAAGAATGGTAAGTGGGACTACAGTGTAAGTATAATATTGTTTTAAACTTGAATATCTTTCTAATACTTACGTAAAGTGTATACTACTGTTGTAAAAAGTTACATTTAGTTTTATTTAAACAAAGTAACGAATTTTTTATTACTTTTACTTTACTCGACTTTTAAACCTTTGGGATTTTTTTCGTCCAAAAACCGCTGCAAATCTACTCTCTAAACTCACTTAATACAATTTCAATGTTACAAAATTTAATAATTTTAACCCGTGCAAAAGATTTTGTGAAAAAGCAACAAATAATTGGGTTTTGTCAATAAAACAATAAAGTTAGTACCTAATTTTACAAATGTATCAAGTTGTTATTAATAGTAGAAGTTATCAGCAAACAAAACACTTTATTGCTTTTTTAACTTACAAACAAATAGTCAATCTAAATATAACCATATCAAAATTCAAAATGAATTAATAAAATTTCCTAAATTAATTAATGGTTTTCCCTGATTTTCAAGGATTGCGGTATCCCTGATTTTTCAGGGAGAAGGGTAGTGCATTTAATTTCGGCACTTTTATGTTTTTCCAATGTAACTTTTCACTGTATGGCCCGATTTTCATGTTTGATAGCTCATTTGGAAGCTTTCACGATACTGCGTTGCGTCATAAACGTTTCACTGTACGAAAAGTGTTTTTTATTTAATTAAATAAGTTTTTAAAAAAAACGGAAAATTGCCGAAATTCAATGTGTGCATTTAATTTCGGCACTTTACAAACAATCGATTGTTTCTCAGTCAAAAAATCATCATTTTCAAAAATTTAAAAGCCCATCATTATCTCCAGACAGTTTTCTTTAATATAAGTTTTACTTGTTGTTCAACGTGTAACTGTCAAAAAGTTACAACTAAAATGCCTCATGGTATCAAAATGAGCAAAATTTGGGAAAAAAATGCATTTAATTTCGGCACTTTTTAAAAGACCCCCTTAATCGAGTTTAAGTGCTGTGCTATGACTCCTACACATTTCAACGTTGTCTTTTAACTATTTACAACTACAATTTAACACCCGACCACTAAATTCAACCCGTTTTTATCTACAGCAATAGTGTGCCGAAATTACACTATTTTATTTTTATAACGATTGCTTACCACAGACGCAACGTAGAACCACGGGGACTAAAAATTCGGAAAATAGACTAAATTTTACCAGGACAGTTTAGTTTTTAAACCAATTTATTGCGTAATCATGAAATGCCCATGTTCTAAAAACGAGTAACAAATTTATTTTTTAAAAATCACACAATTTCACATAAAAATATCATAACATAACAAATAAAAAGCTCACGAAAGTCATCTACATATAATTAGCTCTCATTTGAGCTATTAAACGTCGTATTCCGTCCAGGACTATCCAAGATATAGTCCAAATTCAAAAATGCCCAATTAGAAAAAGTGCCGAAATTAAATGCACTACCCTAAGTAACGTACATATTTTGCAAACACAAATTCATTTTTATAAGTTTTTAATTTCGAAATTGGTATGTTTATGTTTATTGTTAACGATTTTAATAGTTTTAAAACTTAAAAAAGATTGTTTGTCCAATTATTTGTGCTTTTTCTAACGTTTTAGAGTATATCATGCGACTTTTGACACGTTTTTCTCTAAATAAAATATATTTTTAATTATTTTGCTCGAAATATGGAAAATCCAATTTTTGGATGTAATTATAATTATATCTTCGTCAAAGTAAAAACTTTAAAAGCACCGTTCACTTGGTTTAATTTCATGGCACTAAAAGGACAGAAATTGCTTGTGTGCACAAACTTTAACTCCCTAGTTTGAAGTATTATAATGTTCTGCTGGGGAGTTGTAGTTTTTGCAGCGCTTTTATTCAGAAAAGTGTAATTTTTAATCACCAAAAAATCTGAGAATCGATAAAGGTAAGACTATTTTGTCTCTTAGCTTTTCGGTATATTAATGCTTTACACGTAGTTATTTTTCTTTTATTTTTTTGTCTTTTTACACTTTCACTTAAAGCTTCTGAAACCCCAAGTAATTTTCCTAATTTAAAAAAAAACATAAATAGAATATTAATGCCTAATACTTCTGTGTCTCATTTTAGCAATATCTTGTTTGTTAGCTATTCTAATGTAAACCTGAAACAATTATGCGGCAATCAATTTGCAAAATATAACCTGAAAATCAAAACAATGTATGAAGTAGATAGTTAGAAAAAACTATAAAGTACTTTGTAAAAAAAAAAAACTTAATGGTTTTTTAAAACTATTGAGTGATTTACCGGGGCCTTTTTTAAAAATTCTCTTGATTGAAAATGATCAAGTTGTGTGTGGAAAGTTATTATTTCTGTTTAGAGAGTACCAAAGGTATATTGCGTCAGTGATGAAGTGTGTTGAACTCCCCGGCTCTCAACGATCACTAACGAAATTTAACATTAATCAGCAGTGACGTGGATTCTCTTCTGCGGATTTGCAGCGGAATGAACACCAAAGGGTTAAATTTCACTTACTTTTACTTTTCTTCTTAATCGGATTTTTTCCTAAAAATACTTAAATTAATTTAAATAAAATTTAATTAATTTCAACAAGTAGATTTCCTATCGGCTTGTTGTAAAATGAGCCTCAGAAGAAAGTTTTTTAAGCCGCTAACACGCTTAACACCATTTAATTAGACTAAAAAACTTGTTAAAATGAAAATTTATGCATAAAAATAGCAAACTTTGAAACGGAGCTCTGGAGCTCCAAAAATCAACGTTTTGCTCCGTTGCAAAATCACTTTTATTATAATTTTACTCTTACTTTTACCTAAAAATAGATCTTACTTTTACTTTACTTAAATAAAATTTCGACCGTTACTTTTATTTTTACTTAAATTAAAATATCACAAATTATTTTACTCTTAGTTTACTTTAATTAAATTTTTTTTAAATTACATTTACTTATTTTGAAAATAAACAAAAATCCTTACTTTTTACAAAAGTAGTGTATACTGAATAAAATAATAATTTAAAGTTTAAAAGAATCGAAATATTGAAATATTTTTTGTTTTGCTTAAAAAAAATTGTGTATTAAAAAAATAAGTTTTTCTACTTAAGCAAGTGCTCAAATTAAAAAATGTAACTATTAATCACCTAAAAAAATAATTTACAGAAAAATTTTTTTTGAAAAAAACGACCAAAATTACAAAATTCTGCTAACAAAAAATGTCTGGACGTTAATTTAATGTCGTAAGTATTCTTGACTAAAAAGTACGACCAAATGTGTGCGTGCCATCCAAATAAATAAATTTTATTTTTAGATAAAATTGGCACGGTAATAAGCGCAATTCGGCACTAATTTGCATTCAAAATAATATTTTAATCCTCGAATTACATTTTTTTAAAAAACAGATTCATACAAATCGAAGTATATAAGTGGGTGTTAATAATTAATTTTGATCACCAATTAACACAAATTGTTTTGTAACGTGGGAAATGACAACAACAGGGAAAAGTGCTTATTCAACTTGAAAACTTGAATTTTATAAGTTTCAACTATACACTTTTAATATTTATGTTACATAAATCATCACTATGATTTTATAATAGACTGAAAACGACTTAATATCGCGTTCTCTTATAGCCCCAAAATACCCTGGAGATAGCCCCCAAATAAAAATAATCTATTCGTAAGGTACAAGATACAAAATACCCCATTTTAGAGTTTTAGTACGGTAACCACGAATGGGAGGTGTTGGGGTGGCATGTGGAAAACCCCCTCTCCCGTTCGCCGCGGCAAAAGTAAAAATTTCGGGGTTCTGGACATATATTGGCAAGTTGGTTCAGATACGGGGGTAGATTCGCAAGTACGGGGGGTTAGTTAAACCTGGATTTAGGAGGGGATGGGCTGGGGATTAAAATCCGAAAAACCCATTTTACCTATACATGGGCATAAGGAGGGCTGGGGGAACCCCTCTAAATTTTGGGAAGGGGGTTAAACACCCCTCTCACTCGGAAGTGCGGTGGGATAAAAGAAGAACTTTATAATTTTGGAAAAATGAAGAAAAAAAAAATGATTTCAAAATGACTTCTAGGTACATCAAAACTTACGATTTGAGGTTAAAATTAGTGTTTAAAACAATTAAAAGCTCGAAAATAGGTTTTAACCTAAATTAAGCGTTTTTTTACTATTTTTAATTTAAAAATGATTATGCGTAAAATGCACTCCAGAATAAAACGATATGGCTAAAATGCTTCCTCGAAATTTAATCCCCACAAATCCAGCAAATGTTCAGCCGCTAATATTTTAGTAAATTTATTATACTAGATTTTCCTACAAACAAAATACCTATTGGGTTTAATTTCCTGAAAAGCTGGAGTGGTTTCTTTTATTTCTGAATGCTAATCAAACTATGCGTTAACATTAAACAAATTATTAACTTTAAAAAACACCATAACTAATTTTATTAATGCTTTTTTTCAAAATTAATAATGAAATATTGTTTAATTTACAAAAACTAACAAAACTTTTGCAGACTAGGGAAAACACAAAAAAACTTTTAATATTATAATAGCAATCTATAGTATATACAAAAATGATGCGGACTGTAGTGTTGTGATAACTACTTAAGTAGTTAACTACTTAACTACCATGATTTTGGCTAACTACTTAACTACCTACTTTCTTTTTCAAAAGTAGTTAACTACCTACTTTCAAAAAATAAAGTAGTTAATACAAGTAGTTAACAAAGTAGTTACAAAGTAGGCAGAAAGTAGTTAACGAAGTAGTCAGAAAGTAGTTTGTGAAGTAGAAAGTGAAATAGTTAGTGTCTATAAGCAATCAATATCTGCGGGGCTTATTACAATATATTACAAAAAAAAAACTCACAGCTGTTTCAAACAAAATGTGACAGCATGTATATGTATATTCATGGTAATTTGTACGCGTAGAGTGTCTTTAATAAAAATCCAATTCTGGGCACTCAACAGTGATTTTATACCCACGGTGCTTTACAATTTATGAACCCAATTTAAATTGTAGTAATGCTTTAATTAAGTTTTAAAAAATACGTCATAAAATAGATGGTTGAAATAATCATAATTAGGCTATCTTTGATTACTTCTTTTAGTTAAAATAGAACAAAAATCTGTTGGCTTTTATTTAGTCTAGTGTAAAATAGGATCATTTTTTATTTAGTTTTTAAATAGAAAAAAGCAAAAAATTATATTCTTTAGAAATGGATTGATTATATTTATTGTAATTCCAATTTACGGTTTAAAAAAATGTTTAAGTTAAGAAAGTATTTGAAAACAATCATAATTTTGTTATAAAATGAATAGTGACATAGATGAACAAAGGGGGGGAGGTAGGGTGGGGTCCACCCCCCCTAGTCTCGAAATTTTGGCCCCCCCCCCCTAGAAAAACATCCAGGGGGGGCCCTCCTCCCCCCAAATTTTCAAATTTTTTACCCCTGACCTCCCTCTAGATTTTGAAATCTAACCCCCCCCCCCCCCCTCTCGAGAAAATTTTAAGTACTTTTTTTATACTAAATTTCCTTCCAAAAACGTTTTTTTTTTTTTTCCTGTTTCTCTTCCCCGGGTCGGCCCCTGAGCTGGGCTTCGACCCCCCCTAGGCATACATGGACACGGGGGGGGGGGGGGCCCCCCCAAAGTGTTGGGGGGTTAACCCCCCCAAATTCTGAGAAGGGGGGTTTACCCCCCCCCCCGAAAGGGGGGGAGAAAAAGTTAACCCCCCCAATTTTGGAAAAATGAAGAAAAAAAATGTCTTTAAAATGACTTCTAACTGCCTCCAAACTTAAGTTTTGAGGTCAAAATGAATGTTTTAAGCAATAAAAAGCTCAAAAATGCAATAAAAAGGGCTTTTTGAACTAAAATTAGCATTTTTTACCTATTTTTCCTTCAAAATCGAAAAACGATATGGGTAAAATGCACTCCAGAAAAAAAACGATATGGGTATTTTGCGTTTCTCGGATTTTAACCCCCCCCCCCCTAATCTGGGGTTTAACCCCCCCCCCCACTCCGGACCAACTTGCCCATGTATGCCCCTAGGTCCCCCCATAGATTTGAAATTTCATTTACCCGGGGTAAACACTCCCCCCCTAGCTTTTTGACCGTGTTCATCTATGAATAGTGAGCTAGGGGTCAGCCATAAACTCTTGTTTTTATTAAAGGTGAACTGAAGAGTTAAACTTTTTGTCTTCAATTTTGATTGTTTTTTGAGAAAACCTTACTCCTGTCCTGTCTCCAATAGCCCACAAAAATTATTTCAACAAAAAATCTTCAGTGTTTCAGGAGTTATGACCCCATAAAAATGGCGTTGTTTGACAATTCTGTACGTGACAGATTTGTCAGTAGGTATAAGTTACAAATTATGCACTCAAAAAAGCGGCTACTTTCTACCTTAATTTGATACCTTGATCGTTAGGATTGGTGCAGTACATGCATTTGTCAAGATATTGCGTTTCTGGTACAAAAAACCCGCGACTAATTTGCTAAAAAAACAAACGACGGCAGTACATTGATGAAGTTTGCCCGATATTTTTGAGGTCGCTTTGTATTTATAGCAAAAAAATCGCGGGTTTTTTGTACGGAAAACGCAATATATCGACAAATACTGCACCAATCTCAACGATCAAGGAATCAAATTAAAGTAGAAAGTAGACGCTTTTTTTGAATGCACAATTTGTAACTTAAATTATTATACCCATTAAGCAAGCTTTCATGTATAGAATTGTCGAAAAACGCCATTTTTTGGAGACGGAGGTCATAACTTCTAAACTACTGGACATATTTTGTTGAAAAAATTTTTGTGGGCTATTGGGAGCAGGGATAAAGTTTTCGAAAAAAACATCTAAATCGAAGCCAAAAGCTTCGATTTTGAATCACACCTTTAAACAAAATTTGCACTCTCCCACTTCCGTTGTTTAACAAGATGATATAAATGAGACAAACAATGTTAATATATTGTATATTTTTTAAATCCACCCCAAGTGGGTTATTAAGTTTAATTTTTTAAGTTAACTTTACAATAAATTATTTTTTTCTTGTAAAAAACCTTCTAAATTTCAACTATATTTTAACTATCTAGCAGTCTGAAAAGTATTTTTAAACATAAATAACCAGCAAAAAACCAATAAAATATGGAAATTGTTAATTATTAATTGTGACAAAGTATTTTTTACATTAAGAATTCGAATTTTTAATTCTACTAAGATTAAGTATATATTTAGTTAAAAAATTACCTACTTAACTACCTACTTAACTACTTACTACTTAACTACCTAGTCTAAAAATTTCAAGTAGTTAACTACCTACTTGTAATTTTATTTAACTACTTAACTACCTACAATAATTTTAAAAGTAGTTAACTAATTACTTAACTACCTACTTTGATTTTCGGCTAAATATCACAACACTAGCGGACTGGTGACAAAACTCGATCTTTGAAATCAGTGGCTGGCATGCCCAGGGGAGGGGCGGGGGGGGGGCGGCCCCCCTCCCTCCCAAAATCCAGCGAAGCCGGATTTTTTTGTAAGGGGACCCTTACGTTTTTTTAATTTTGGAAGAGAAAATTTTTTTTCTTTATTATTAATACAGAAACTTTCCTGATGCCTTCCAAAACCATATTAATAGTCAAAAAAATAAAATTTTCGCGCTACGCTACGCGGGTCGTTTAAATTTACAATTTATCTTAGTTTTTCGATTTCAAATTGATTATCCCGTTCAGTAGTTAAGACATACATGTTTAATAAAACCAAAATATATAATATACCGAAAAATGTGCAACTTCTATATAAAAAAGTGCGGAAACGTAGGCCATTATAATGAGCCTCTCCATTTAAATGACACTCTCCACTATAATGGCATAGTAGCCATTTTAATTCGGCGAGTTAAAATGGAGAGGAAGCTATTATAATAGCCATTTATTGACTTAATTTCACTTCATATATACTCACCACAAGTGTAATACTGTCCGGGCCGCACGAGTTTTCCCGTGTTGGTTTAATACTGTCCAACACGCGAAAACTTGTGCGGCCCGGACAGTATTACACTTGTGAGTATATATGAAGTGAAACTGAGTCAATAAATGGCTATTATAATAGCTTCCTCTCCATTTTAACTCGCCGAATTAAAATGGCTACTATGCCGTTATAGTGGAGAGTGTCATTTAAATGGAGAGGCTCATTATAATGGCCTACGTTTCCGCGCTTTTTTATATAGGAGTTGCACATTTTTTGGTATATTATATATTTTTGATAAAACTACTATAAACATTATTATCCTTTTATTAACGTTTAAAAACATGTTTTAAATGTATAGGTATAAAAAAACCTTAAAATTTATAATAAGTATCATCTGGAATTAAAATTTCTATTGTATTTTAGCTCCTTAAATTAAAACTTTTCTCTCCCGAGGGCATTCTGCCCCCCGGACCCCCCTATTTGGGGGGATGCCGCCCCCAGACCGCCCTATCTGGGGGGCTGCCGCCCCAGACCCCCTTTCAGGATTAGGGCCCGA
>JASAMX010009196.1:0-13624 GCA_030248175.1 Microlaimidae sp. YZB2_3 | reverse complement strand
GTTGTATGTACTTGGTTAGTTTCATATATACTACATAAAGAAATCAGTTATAGTATAAAAATCCAAACCCATTACTGAAATATTTTTTATGTATGGAGAAAATGTTGCAAAAACCCCAACTCCCTAATAGAAACAAAATAGCACACATTGTGGCCATTATATTTTCAGTTTTGTGAAATTTGCCATTTTTACACAAATCTTTACGAAACTATACTAAAATTTCACTTTTCAACAAATTAACCACGAGCAATATTCATTTTTTAACAAAACAGACATTATAAAGGATATTTTTAACGAGTTTTAGCAGAATAAGTCAAATATGGCACGAAAAATCAATTTATTATTTTAATTTTACATAAACTAATATAATGCGTTTACTATTAAAAACAAACTGCTCATCAGTTGGTGAAATTTGCTTAATTTTTCAGAAAAATTTGTAGTTTTCAATGTACGAAATTTCAAGCCCTCTCAATTCACCAACTGGGGTTTAGAGAGTAGGTAAATTACTCGTAGCTACAAACGTAAGCGTGGTTTATTTTTCGCCATACTACCTTATATTACATTTACGCAACAATTTAACAATGTAAACCATTTAATCTCTTTCGGCCGTTGGTCCTCGTGCGCGAGTTATACTGTAAGAATGTATAAGTAAATTTAATTCCGACTCTACCGCACGAAGAAAAATTGGAGTAATGCCGAGACACGGTTTATGCTTGTATTGCATATTGCATACTGCTATTGTCGTTTTTGCGGACGAAAAACTTTTTAGCTATTATTTTTCGTTACTAAAGGACGAAAATTGCAGATACAACAATTTGACCAATACTCCGTGCCCTCTTTCTAAATAGGAAGAGTTTGACTCAGTTTTTGACAATAAACCAAAGTTATCCCAATTTTTCTGCTTGTGGTATCAAATTAACACGTTTTAATTTTTTAAGTTTCTTTTAGTAGGAAGTGTTTTAAATTTAAAGTTTAGCTGCGATCACCAAAAGCCTATAATGTGGCGCAATTTTAAGTACTGAATTTTTAAAGGCTAGCTATAAACTTGAAAATGTGTTATTTTTACTAGATAAATTATGTATTAAAATACAGTTTATTGTGTTTATTTATTTTATAGAAATAAAAGTTTAATTAAAATCTTGGAAATCAAAGACAAAGTTTAAAATTGTAAAAGTTTAAAGTTCTACCTTTGTAGACTTTTAACGGCTTTACTTTCAAAAAAATTGGGAAACTGTGGTTTCCCATTAAACACCGGCTTATGCACCCTTAACTGAGCCAAACTCTTCTTATTTTAAAAAGATTTGTATTCCTCATTTAAACAGTTTTAAGTAAGAACCATCCTGACGGCAGGTTGACTTACCTTTTAAAATTACTGTAAAATAAGGTAAAACATTAACTCTGACAATATATATTTCTTCTTACCCTTTAGTTTGTTTTGATTGGTTGACTGTATTTGACCCATTCCCCACTGCCATGATACATATGCGCAAAAATACTGTAATAATATATACGCAATAATAGATAGTTTATGAACAGTATCTATTTACACGACACTTGCCCTAATAGCAGTAATTATTTGCCATTTTAATGGCACTATATTCAACGCATGGCACAAATTGTTTTACTTCTAGTAGAGTTTGCATATTTTTCCTTAATCTATAATAATATAAGTTTTAGTAATTTTTGCTTTAGCTAACTAACCAAACTTTATGTATGAAGTTGTTTGCAGTTTGAAATTTTAAAATTTTTTAAATTGTATGAGAAACTTTGGCAGATAATCTATGGTTTTCCAGAAAATAATATATACCAATCTAAAATTTACATGTCTGGAATATGATAATGATAGATTGTTAATCACTATCTTGGACTGGTCTTGGAAATTTGTGCAGGTTGCCCAGCAACACAAGGTGATTTTTACACGATAAAAATAACTATTATGTTATGAGAAAAATTTGAAATGTCGAGTGTCTATGTTTACACTCTCTTAGAAAAATTGTGCAAAATAATATTCACGATAGATGCGCGTTATGGTTTTTGCGAACCCTACAAAGTATTTAATAACAATAATTAATATCCGTTCCCGTAATTGCCTTTTCCTCAGTTACAACCGTGAAACGTTCGTGCGACCTATGTCATACTTCCGTCATACCTAATTTTTGCGCTAGTAGTGCTCAGTGAGCGAGCAAATTGAAATGGTTAAAGCAGTACGGAACAATATGCAGATTTTTGTCACGGATACAGTGTATATTTCATGTTGTAAAAATTTGCATATTGCTACCGTACAGCATTAAACATTTCAATTTGCTCGACCACTAGACACTATTTACGCACAAAAAAATATGTGTGACGGAATTCAAATCTAGGTCATGCGAAAAAAGCTCACCGCGGTAAGGTTTACGTACGACATTTGTCATACAAAAAAACCACCACCGTGAAACGAAGGTTTTACCTTTGTCGTACGAATGTTGTAGCGGGAGAAAAGGTCTTCACAGGAACTGGTTAATTGGTATGTTTTGTATGAATTATTTTGCTTAAACTATGCTAATTTGTCAAACACTATAATATTGCAGTTACATTGCACACTTTTTGCAGTGTTATGAAAATTCAAATACACCTTGTATGTTCTGTCGAAAATGCATCAAACTAATTCTCACATCTGTTTGGTGACATTTAAAAGCCCAGTGCAAGCTGATCTATATTACGTATTTTATCCCTATTGCTATCAAAAAATCTATTGATATACTCACTGACCATAAAACGCATTTTTTGTTTGTTTTTTAAACAAAACAAAACCATTTGTTTTTTAAACAAAAAACCATAAAATCTCTCAATTTATTTATTAAAATGTATGTACATACAAATTCAATTTCAAAAGTTAAATGTTCTTATTTGTTTTAAGCATAAAACTAAAGATTTTACTCAATTGTAAGAGAAAAAATACATTAAAAAATTCGCACTTGTGCTAGCTAAAGTGAATTGATTCGAAAATGTCAAACAAACGGGTTTATTAATACAAAAAATGTAATTTAAACACTGAGATGGCGAATAAACCATAACTATCTTCATTCCTTTGCAAAAAGCTATCTAAAATTACAATCTAAAATTTACATGCCTGAAATATTATAATGATAGGTTATCCAAGCACTATAACTAGATTGGTCTCGGAAAAGCTAAGTTAAATTTGTGCAGGTTGCCCAGTAACACAAAGTGATTTGTACTTTATAAAAAACCATTATGTTATAAAAAAACAAATTCTGTTTTTACAGCGGCGAGAAACTCTTTTCTTTCTATTGAAAAAATGAATTTCTAGTATTCATAATTTTATTAAAATATTTTATTATTTTTAAGAGGTGTTTTTAAGGGACGGGTATTCTAAATAAAACTGATTCGTTCATAATCAATGGATTTAAATCAAAATTCGTAGAGAACAAGCCTAGATCAAAAAGGTCGAAATATTAAATTCGGTTGAATTCCTATTAATAAATGTATACGGCTATTTATCCCAAAAAATGAATTCAGTAAAAATACTTTTATCCAAATCGATTTCTATTAGAAAAATGGTCTTATTTATTTATTACTCGTCGGAATTAAGCCAAATGTAGTATTAACAGTAGGAACAAATCAAATTAAAACAAGTTTGCGCCACTTATATCAACTAAACAGAACTCATAAAAGTTAGAGATCGAATCCTGATTGGTTAATTTAAATGCCTGAAAATGGCTTTAATTCACACATGACCTTCCTATTTTTCTTCCTTAATAAATAAACCAGCCATTTCTACTTTGTTTTTAGAGACAAAACAATAAAATAAAATATTAAAAAATTATTATAAATTCAAATATTATAGCTTCATTCGGGAAAAACAAACCTATATCTATACAGGTTTTTTTTATTTTCGACAAACTAACCTGTAAAACAAAACTATAAAGAATAATTTTAAAAAAAAGTATTGCACCAAGTAGATAATAGCAAAAAACCTTTTGATAGAAGGAAGTATATAAGCAAAATTACAAATATTAAATGAAAAAAATTTAAATAATTAATGTTGGAATGCTAAACGCTACAATGTCCAATACCACAGAAGCAGAAACCATGATATTAACTACTAAGATCCCAGATTTTTGTGACACAGTTGTTGATGTTCCAAGAGCCGAGATTTATTTTGAAAGTATGAAGCTATTTATAAAAAAGTATTTAAAAAATCATAAAACAAATTTAATAATGTTTTTATAAGTAATATTTTTTGGTTTGATTTTAATTTGGTAAAAACAGTTATGATTTTTTTTTTAAATTCAGTTAAAAACTTAAAAACTGATTTTATTTTTTTTGATTTGGTATAGTATAAGAAAAATTTATTGTGACGAAAGAGAAAATTTTGATATACTATATAAATATAAATAACTAACGATGCATACAGTGTGCCATAAAGTATTGCCTTAACCCTTTTTGATTCATTCCACTGCATATCTTCAGAGTGGATTCCGCGCCAGCGCTGCACTGTGTTTACTTCGAACCGGGACGTCGGCGGCCGCGGAGTTTAACACACTGCAGCAATGACGTAGAATCCCGTTCGCGGATTTGCAGCGCTTTTTAGACGAAAAAATCCCAAAGGGTTAATATACTTCTGTGTTCCTGTTCTAATTCAGTTTTTAATATTTATTTAAAATTTTTGTTGGATTGTCGTTTTTTTTAGATTTGGACGCAGTTACATTATCTCTGACCATCATAGCAGCTATATTCACATTCGTAACTATTATCTTGTTTATCATTCAACTAATTGCTTTTGTGAAGTACATGTCAAAAATTTCAAGAATTCAACAGTACACATGGATTGCCTTCACGATACCAGTGCGCATTTTTTTCTTGCATAATTCGGGTTTGGCTTGCAGTTTTTGTGTTTAAAAAACAATTTTAGACGATGAAAACAAGTAGGAGGGGGCGCTGATATCCTATTTTTGGGTGGGATTATTTTTTATGAACATGGGCGCAGCAGCTGGCTTCTAGTAGCATTTATAAGTTTAATTTTAAAGGCATTTTAACATTAATAAAGATTGTAAAAAAATATATAACGTGAGCATAAAATACAAAACTATGTTTTGTATTTTTGCGCCCTTTTTATTGATTGTTTGTTTCTTATATAATTATTTGTAAAATATAACCTAGTAGTTGATTTTCCACTTACATCGGCCAAACGCTTCGATACCTCAGAACATATTAAAGTCTGGTCAAAAATGATTGTGAGCATTATCTCGCTAACGATACGGTGGATTCAGTTCAGATGATAGTTATATCAATGTGTATACCTATACATTAAATTCTATAGAATAATAAACTTTTGTATAAGTCTGGTATACCGTTAGCGAGATATGTTTCCCTAAATAATTTTTCCAGCCCCAATTATTTTTGAACAGATTATATAATTTCAGCCAAGACGGCTTGCAAAATTATTGCCAATAGTCAGCCATTGATCACCACGTTGTATTATGTAACCCAGTTTAACAAAGTGTTGTCATCTAATAAACAGAATTGTTTTAGTTCACAACTTTCTGCAGTATTGTTGGTGTAACCGTTCCAAGAGTAATTGATATTATTGGGGCTTTTATCTTATTGTAAGTATTTTTATATTTAATTAAAATTATATAACAAATATATATATATATATATATATATATATATATATATATATATATATATATATATATATATATATATATATATATATATATATATATATATATATATATATATATATATATAATACATTGCATATATTTTTCTTTCGTATATTCTTTATTTAAATTCTAAAAGTTTTACTTTTCTCTAGTTTAACAGACAAAAACAGCATCAATATTTTTTTTCGAGATTTATAATATGTAGGTTTTTTTAGATATTTTACTAAAGTTATGTTCACTTTTGTCTATTTCGTAGTGGATCTTTTTGGCGGACCCTCGGCAATGTCTGATTATTTGGTGGGAAAACAGGTCAAACTTAATCTCGGACATCCACCGTACTGTTTTTTAAAAATTGTGCCTGATATATCACCTACAAGGTAAACTGGTACACTTTGATGATTATTGCAATCACAATATTTTGTTTAATAAGTATTATTCATTAACGTGAAAACTCGCACCAATAGAGTGATGTACTATTTATCAATAGTATTTTCATATATGTTTTACAATTTTTGGTAGCAAAACTGGATGGCGATATTTTTGGTAATGTTTAAACGAATAAAATTATTTCTAAAATTCACCTGACGCTAAATACGCTGAAGGTAATAGATAAATGTTATAAAAACACTTATAAAAATTTTATACTTACAAGAATCAGTTTTTTAATAGTACTATTTTAATTTCAGTAGTTTTAAAAAACTTAATAATGGTAAAATGTAAACAAAAAACTTGTACACACGTGGACATTCTTTAAAATAATATAATGTCAGATTTTAATGAAGTACATCAATAATAACCTATTTTGATAAATTTTTAAAACAATTTGCTATTGTTTTTAATGTAAAATCTAAACCCTCTTAAATTATTTCACTGCGATAACAAAATCAAAATCATATTTTTAAGTTTCACACAACAAAAAAAAACAAAGAAAGCATTAGAATCTATGCTATTCAAATGTATTTTACTATTGGAATTTAATGACTATAGGAAAAATCTGAGGATCATTGGTCTGTTGGTGATACAGGCTGGAGTAGTAAGAGGTGCTGCTTGCTTTATTGAACTGGTAATCCAGACAGATGCAGGAACGACAATGGAGGGAATAGCCCACACAATCATTTTAATTATCACAGTCATCAGTACAATAACTGGAATATATAATAGAGTTATAGCTGGATTGTATGTATTTTATATAAAAGAGGATAAATAGAATAACTGAATAAAGAGGGAGATTTTGATATGTATTTAACTCTATATTCGGACTAAAAGGGAATTTATATTGAATGTTTGATTGATGTTAATTGTGCTAGTTCTAAGGATGTTTAATATAATTTATGGTAATTTATTAAGATTACTAATTAAATTGTTTTGTTTTATTCTAATTATTTAGTTATGGAAATTAAAAGTTTATTCTAGTTTTATATATATTAGCGAAGGTTTAGTAGTTAATTGTTTTAATGTAATATTTTCTTAGTTAGACTCTAATGAGGATTGTATTGTTGATTTTTTTTGTTTTATTAAAAATTTTTTTGTTATTGGTTCGTATATTTTAATTAGATTTGGTTTATTTTCTATTCGCTGCGCGTTGTATGGTTTGAATGTATATTTTTTGTTTTATAATGTTTAAATTATGATTTGTTTTTTAATTTATTTTCTAGCTAGAAACTAATGCTAATTGTATTATGATAATTATTAATTGTTTTTATGTTGATGTTTTTATTATTGTATATGTATGATAATTATATATAGAGAGTGTAGACTCAGTATATTTTGCTATGATGCTGGTTAATACGAATTGTTGTGGGGAGTTCAGGACGCGCGGATCTCGGCCACGGTGTGCAGTTCTAGACACGTGGGCGGAGCTGACACGGTGGGACTGACACGGTGTGATTTTGGCTCATCGTGCGCACGCAGCGTGGTTTAATAGATGAAACAGTATGCTGACTGGACCTCGTTTAAAAAATATTTTAAATAGATTTTTAGAATTAATCTCGAGCTTTTTTAAGTTTAAGTTGTTAATTTTTAAGAAAAAATAATTAGATTAATTGCTAGTTTTTTTAAGAAATGTTTAGTTGCTTAGATTTAAAAAGATTTTGAATTAAGGAATTTATCTAGATTATAGATATCTAGAAAGCTTTTATTCTGATTAGATTCTTACGCGTCGCGTAGCTAATATATAGTATATCTGGACAGACGATATTTACTGTATTAGGTGATGTGCGGTTTTTTTAGATTACGGGCTGGATTCGGCTATATTAGATGTTAATGAAAGATGAGCGGTTTACTGATGTGTTTTGAGATTAAATATTATAAAATTAAGAAATATCTCTATCGTTGTTGACGTTATTGAAATGAAAGTTTATGAGCTAGAGGTTCAAGATGGTTTGCGCTTTACGTATGAATGGATTGATTTTGGCTGGGTCGCGTTATTAATTTTGTTGATGATGTATTGATGTTTTTATATCATAAGTTAATAAAAAAATTAGATTGGCAAGAGGAATACTTAACGAATATATCAGCGTATTACTAGTTTTAAAAAGATATTTACTTGTGTCTATCGGTAACTATAAAATCTGAAGCTGACTCACTTTTAAGTATTTATACAAATATGCATTCGCTGCGATGGCTGCTACGTGTAATCTCTACTTTACTTGCTTTTGCAGCGGAGATTTTCTTTTTTTATCAATCTTTTATGTTTTACTTTTTGAGAATATATATTTTTAATGATTTTTTTTCTATAATTTATTTGCACAGCGTTTTCTATTTGTTATTTTAGCGCTTCGTTTTCAAAATATATTTCTTTGTTATTTTTAACTATTTTTTTTCAAATTTTTAATAATGATTATTTTCACCTTGTTTTTAGCTCATACGCTGTATATTATCTATAATTTTGATAAGAGTCTTGCATGTTTTATGTGAGAAAACACTATTTAAAAACGAGCGATGGATTTATTCGTTTTTTAATTATACTTATTTTTTAATTCTCTTTTTTAAAATTTTATAAAGAAAGGAACTGCGTTTAATTTTGAGTTATTTGTTCGGTTATTTGTAATACTTAGATGATCTTGGTTTTTGTAGACTTGGTTAATTTTAAGAGCTAATTCAGTTAATTGATTTGGATGTTTTTGATTTGTGTTGATCACTTTTTAGTTTTATTCGTTCGCACTGACAAGTTTTTTGGTGGCTTGATGTTTTGCAATCCACACGAGATAGTTTGTGTTTTTTAGCGTTAATTTTTTGCATTCTTTTCGATATATTTGTCGGGTTTGGATTTGAGATGTCTAGCGTGAGATTTTGAAGCGTTATAATTTGCGTGCTCAAATTTTTTTTAAGTCTCTAGCATATTCTAGCGGCGATTTATCCTGTCTCAGGAGATCGTATATCGAGTTTTAGGTGTACTTGCTTGGGTTTTTGCTGTTTTTTTCCTTGTTTCGTTTTTTAGAATTTCTGGCGTCTGCTTTTTTGATCTTTTCTATCTCTTAATAGTTCTCTGTTTACTTCTTTTTTTTTTGTTTAGAGCTTTTTGGTTTTGTCTTTTTCTTTTCGTGTGCCTCGGGCCGGCGTGCGTTTTGCCCGGCTGGCGCGGCCGGTGGGCGTGGCCGGTGTGCGCGGCCTATCGCCTCGCCTCCGGTGTGCTAGCTGGCCCGGCTGTGGCGCACTGCGCGCTGGCCCGGCGCGCGCTTTTGCGTTATGTTGTGATAGTGTTTATCTAGTGCTACATTTCTTCTAATATCTTGTATTTTGGCGTTGTTTTTTATATGTTTTTTCTTCCTGCGCCCCCCTCGTCGGTTTTTCTCCGTTCAGCGTTAGAAGGGTGGAAAGAATACCTTCCAGCATAATATCTTCTGCGAGCCGCGAGGTTATTTTTATATTTTTGATGATTTTTGATTATTATCCCAGAGTCTTTCGAGATATTATGCAGATGAATTTTCCGACCCTACGCATGCGGCCTGTACAATACTTTAGCTGATGTAAGATACGCCTTTTTAATAACACAAAAATTTACAAAACAATTCAGACTATGGTTTTAAAATATGATTTAATACAATCTAATTGCAACAGTGAGTTGGCAATCACCATGCCTTCGTGACATGTATTCCAAATAATTTTAGACAGCTAATGCAAAAACCACCAAATCTTCCACTATTAAATAATTTAACTGTGTCTTAATAATAATTTTGAGATTGCTTAAAAAACTATACTGGTGTCAATTTTTGTTCATCCTCACTGTTGGCAAATTCACGTGTTGGATGTGCGCCGCCAGATCTGCCGCCAAACTGCCGCCAAATAGCCGCCAAACCGCCGCCATTTAAAAACTAAGGTTTTAACTCAGTTATATTTAATTAAATAATGTTAATCTCAAATTTACATCTTTAAACAATTTTTGATAGTACAAAAAACTGTTAATCTTTTTTTTTATTTTGCGAAAAAAAATGAAAACAAAACCGAGTTGTTTTTCTTCACCTTTTTAGAAAGTAGCTGAGCTGAGATCTCCTTTTTAGAAAGTAGCTGAGCACACTATAGCCTATTGCACCGTGGGGCACTTTGCTCCAGCAGCATACCTATCAATATAAAAGCAGTTACCAGTTTTGAGCACGCGCCGCGCAAACTTTTCAGCGCGCAATATAAGCTAACTCGGTTTTACTCGACTTTTTTTACTCGAATTTTTTTAAGGTTAAGCATATGCGTTTCTAAGCCTAAGCAAAGCCTTAAAAACAACCTAAATTTTAACAAATAGCTGCACGAAAAAAGTTTAGGTTGTTTTTTAGGCTTTGCTTAGGCTTGGTAACGCATGAACTTAACCTTTAAAAAAGTCGAGTAAAAAAAGTCGAGTGAAGCCGAGTTTATATTTATAAGACATTTTTGCAAATTTTAAAATTAGAAAAATAAACTATGAATTAGTTAAAATCGTCCTATTATAAAATTTTTTTACTTTAACGCCTTAGTTAAATGGCGGTAGCTTGGCGGCGGTTTGGCGGCAGTTTGGCGGCAGTTTGGCGGCAGATTCCGCGGCGCACATTTAACACGTGGCGAATTCTATGTTAATATCAAATAAACGTCTAAATAAAAAATTTGTGAATAAAAGAAATTGAAGCTATTTGGCGTCTTGGCGAAAAAAAGAAACCACCAGGATGCAAATGGTAAAGTTTAGTGACGCAGCGCGGTGGCACGGTTTATGTGCTCTTGAGACGTGTTTTTCCGTCGAAAAATCAGAAAGCTTAAACACAATATTTCATTAAAACTATTAAAACTATAAAGTTATCAAAATGATTTGAAAATTGTGTCAATCTTGATTTATTCCTTAAAAAATATAAAATTTTTAGGATCTTTTCAAAGCCCACAAGATCGGCACTGTTAGCTTAATCTTTAAAATTACTGTTATTATGTATAATTTGGAAGGACTGCTATTTGAATTACTTGCGTCTTTTGATGTGATAAAGTGTACTGATTATTTGCCCGGAACTGACCGAGCAACAAGTATGTGTTTTATACAAGCAAATAATGATAATAATAATTATTACTTACCAACTTGTTCCGGCGTCTATTTCGATCCGCTAAAGGCTGGTTCATACTTATGTGAAAATGTCCTTTTGACAAAGTCCAAAGAACTTTTTTACATGCAAAAACTTCCTTTGGACCAAGGACGTTTTTACATAAGTATGAATCAGCCTTAAGTGTGATTTGTTCGATATTATCATACAAATATTTTAATAAATGTAAAAAAAACACTTAAGATTTTGAAAACAGCAAATAAAACATTAGCAAAATTCCTCCAGGAGGAGCTTCACTTCAAACGGTCGGAACTACGGAGCTGATGTTTGAGGGTAGTATTATAGTAAATACAAGAATTAAAGTTTAAAATTTTAAATAACGGTCGGAACTACGGAGCTGATGTTTGAGGGTAGTATTATAGTAAATACAAGAATTAAAGTTTAAAATTTTAAATATCATTAGGATTACAGAAACTTAATTTTCCCATCGATCAAGACCACGCAACATACATGTAAATAATTTAATTAAATCAATTATAGAAGTTAATTCGTTATCCAATTGCAGACATTGAACCCACGTATACAAAATTTGGTTTTACTTTAGTATGGTATCACATACTTCTTATTTTCGAAGTCACTATTGTACAAATCATCGCCACTGTATTGCTACGTCCTTCAGCTAACGCCAGTTTCGACAAACACCCGGCTCATAAAGACAAGAATTTTGATGGGTCGGAGTTCCAGCGCAGAATCACTAAAACCCCACAGAAGAATTTTCCAGACGAAGAAGAAACGAGACCCTCGTCAAATGTTTGAATGACTTTATTTTGTTACTGGAGCATAAATTTACAAATTAAAAAATTAAAAAAAAAATTATTTAAAGAAAATTTTTGTCTGTAATACTCTTTTGGTAATATTCGATGTGTGGGTCTTGACAATCAAAATATTATTTACTTTACAACAAATAAATAAATGAGCATAATAATTTTTGTTAATTTGAACTTTTATTCACCGTTTTTTAAAGTAGCTTTTAAAAAAAGTTTTAAACAATACAAGCGGCTTCACCCCTGACCGTATTTTTAGGAAGTGTGACAACTCATAACTTGAAGGCGAGATAATACGAACGATATTTAAAGACGGAAATAAAATTATCCATTTCGAGATTCGTCAAACCCGCGTTTTTTCTCTCAAAGCTCAGACTTGTTCGTCTCATTCCGGCGAGCCACGACTGCACCACGGTGGCATTTGTTATAGTTACACTACACATTCTCTTATACTCGGTGGCAGTTTTGAATGGTCACTTCATCAAAGACGTTTCACGCTATACTTTTTCACCTATCCCCTATTTCTTTATAGCGTGAGTTTTTTCGCGGGGATGTGGCTACTCAAAGTATTGACGAAAAAGCTAAATTAATTTCATAGTTTGTGTCGGTAAGAATGTAATGATGTCAACAAAACAACCACCGACCACAAGCCGACCAATAGAAAATTACAAAATTTGGCTTTGCTATCCATACTTTTTAGAGAAGTCACATCCCCGCCAAGAAAACACACGCAATAGAGAAATAGTGGATACTGGGTTAAAACCGCTCGACTTAGCACCCCGCAGGCATGCTTTATACATCATAACTTAGTACAAGTACGATTTGTTACGACCCACAACTACAAGCAAGGCAATAGACCGTTTTTGGGAACAAAAAAAATTAAAGTATCAGGATTGGTAGCAGACGAACGTCTGGTTGATCTCCTAAAAATGTATGTGTCATGCGTTTTCTTAATATAAAAACAAATTAGAAATACGGAGTTTTTTACAAACTACAAAATAAAAAGGCACTCAACTTTTACATTCGAAAGTACACATTTTTGACGCCTGATGTTAATGTGATTTCAAACAAAAGATTTGGTTTTTTTGACAACTTAGAAACTCTCAGTAAATTTATCACTCTGTAATTGAACCGTTTTGTTGTTGTTTTTCGTCTTCAGACAAAAAACTATTATAAATATTTGCTTTGTGAGTGTTTTTTTTTTGTTTGATTGATTGAAAAGTTTGATTTGTGAGTGTTTTTTACAATCGTCATTGATATAAACCAAGAAAAAATAATGGATTAAGAACAGACTCTGAAAATCGAGCTACTGAATTCATAAGATTTTGATAATTTTGCACTTTGATTACAACCTACAAAATGTCCTCCAAATTAAAATAATTGGATACATCTAAGAATTTCTCCATGACTCCATATCTTTTTTAACTTATACAAAAGCCTTTGATGTAAAATTAGGTTAAACGTCTTATCGCATTTATCGCATTATCGCGTTAAACGTCTTATCGCATTTATCGCATTATCGCATAACGTTAAATCCAAATGAATGACTAAGGCATTTAAAACTCAAGCCTCATTTCCGAGACTAAGCAAAACTTATATAAAATCCAAATTTTCTCATCAGTGGATATATCATTTGAAC